>APFE031046532.1:0-16458 GCA_000404065.3 Pinus taeda
AAATTAAAGTTAATTTTAAGTTAAAAATTTTAAAAAAATTTAATTCTCATTATTAATCTTTCTAGCCGACTTGTGCTGTTCCTTCAATTTTCATTCCTTCTGAGTATTTATCTCTTCCTTTTTGCTCTTCTTCTATCATCTTTCTCTGATCCCTGATGATGGATCCCATTTGGGATTCGAAACGTTGGTGTAAAAATTCTCTTACTGTGGATTCTCCGATCAAAGATTCGAAAAGCACAAACCACAAGGATAACCTCTTGAAACCACCAAAACAAGATTATATACATTGTGTGACACTTAACATGCGAAAAGACAACACTTCGATTTTCTTACAAATGGGAGAATAACACTTAGAAAAAACACATGCAATAAGTCTCAATGTCTGCGACATGTTGGGATGGAGTCACCTGGGTTAGTTTTGGGGTTAGGATAACACAAGTGTTGATGTAATTTTTGTAAATGATGTAAAGTCTCCATGAGTTGTGGATGTAGAGCGCGTAGATGATTAGGAGTCAAAGGGATTTTAGCCCCTTGTTTATGTAAAAGTTGAGTCGGTTTTGAGATCCACCCATGGTTCGCGCACCATGCGATTGTACGTAAAAATATATAAATAAGTGTGTCTTAGAGAGTATAAGGCATAATGTGGGATGTAATGGGTCGATAGAATAGAATTCTTAGCGCAGAGGAGAGGGTCAGATAGGAGAGAAATGTAGAAATTTCACCTGTAGAACAAACTGATATATGCAATGTCCTAATGCATAATACTTGTTCTACTTCTACAAAACATTAAGCGAAAGAATAATCGAATTCATGAGCAACATCAAGTAGAAACATGCATAACTGATCAAGAGAAAGAATCACACATAACACAAGATATATCCAGGGGAAAACACCAGCATAAAACCCCAACCATGTATTATCAATCAAGTGTAGATCCTCAACAACATACAAAAAGAATCAACTCAATAGCTATCCTGCTCTCTCTATAATAAGAAGATCTTGATGATCTTCAATCAAAAGATGAAAATCATGGACTACCTAGGCCTCATTATATAGGCTGAAAATTGGCCTAATCATACCTGCTATCATCTCAAGTCCACCTACGTAGTCATAAAAGAAAACAGATTTCTTCCTAATGCAAGGAATACTTACTAGAAATATCCAAGCATCTGATAGTACATTGTCCCACATCTGATCTCAACTGGGTCTCTGACAGAACTGACATGCAACAGTTATCCATGAGTGAATTCCTCAGTTATCTAAAATAATAGTTGTCACATGCATGCAAGCATTAACAAACTATATTTTATTATTTTAACAACTTTTTAAAATAATCTAACTAGACTTGACTGGTTAGAACTAAGTCAACTGATTCTCTCATTATAGAACTCATACTTATTCCCTCAAATTAAGGATAAATTCCTTAATCAGTGGGACAACTCATGTGCATGCTCACAAAGACTTCAAATTCAAATTTCCTTAACTAATTAACTCAACTGAATTAATTAATTAATATTTCCAACTGCTATTAAGAGCAAAATTATTTTTACTTTCTATAGATAGACTAGGGACTGTTATAAATAGGAAGGGACCCAAAATGCTATTTTTAGAAGATGTTATTTTTAGCAGTTTCACCTCTCACCCAAGGTGGCCAAGATACTCATTGGCCAAACTGCTATTTTTAGAACTTTCTATTTTTAGCAGTTTTACCTCTCACCCGATGTGGCCAATGACCTCACTAGCCAAACTGCTATTTTTAGCATGTCTATTTTTAGCACATTCTAAATTTAACATTTCTTGTTGCACATTTTTCAACACTCCCTCTCAACAAGAAAGGCTCTCTCAAACCCGATCCTATAACTCTGGAATGTTCTGCATGCAACATATCTACCCAGTCCAACTTGCTCCAACAACACTTGGAACAAAAACACTCCCAACTAACCACTCTGTTGGGCTAGGAACATACTCTAATGCTGAAGCTCTACCTTCTGTAGACAAGTGCTCCCTCTCTGACATCTTTGCTACTACAACATCTCCATGCATCTCACACCATTGCACACCTCTCTGTGCCACCTAGCACTGTGCAAAACACTTGTGCCTCTCGCATTGCTGCAGCCTGCTAGCTATGCGTTGTCCTGGGATTCCCTGCACTGTCGCTCTCTCTGAAACTCCATCCGCATCTGTCTCTACCCAATCAGTCAATTCCTGCTACTCCACATTGGGGCTCCTGTAGCAATGTCTCGTCCAATAGGTTGGGTACCTCAAGAATCATGCCCCTCCTCCTTGGGACGATCACTCTATATCGCCCCACCTCCTACCTGGAGGTATGGCTGCATGTGATCCCTCAACCCACCTGGCTTGAAGTTTCCTCATACTGGAGGTCTCTGCATGAGTAGATGTCTCTACTTGATCTCTACTCAGCTTCCCTGTTGTGGCTGCTCCACAACCTCGTGAAGTTGATGCACCAATCGTGGCTCCTCCACAATTGTCTAAGACTTCTTCTAGCTCTGCATGTTAATAGGTAATATACCCTCCCTCTCAACCACCAATTCTCCATCAGTTTCCATGTTGCTCAAGGCTTTGCATTCATCTTGAACCTCAAGACCATACAGGTTCTTGACCCGTGAACCAATCTGCTTCACCTTTCTAATGATGATGTGTCTAAGGAAAACCTTTCCCTTATTGAAGACTGCATCATAGCCTCTGTCTTCCAGCATCACGATCGACACCAATTTTCTCTTCAGTCCTGCTACATACTTGACATCAGTCAAGGTAAGGCGAGCTCCATGCTCCCTCTCAAAAATAATTATGCCTACACCTAAGACATTATACTTCTCATCATTACCCATCGCTATGAGTATCTGGAAATCTTTCTCCTCCCGGTACTGAACAAACTCTTGTCACCGGTCATGTGGAAAGAAGCTCCACTATCAAGAAACCAACCACTTCCCACCATGGATGAAACCATGCATGCGAAGAGTGTGAAATCCAACTCAAACTGTGAAGCAAGTGCCTCACCTTCAGATCCTTCCCCGGATCTCTTCTTGGATTTCCTCCATGGACAATTTGCAGCATAACGGCTGACCTCATGACAATGAAAGCATCACACTTTTGATTTTCCAACCTTCTTCCCATCATTGGAAGAATTGGATTCGGAAAGAGAAACCTTCTCCTTCCCCTTCTTTGCCTTGCTCACTAAGGCACAGTTCTCCTCATCATGCATAGATGAAGAATTGTCTTTGGTGCTCCGTCTAATCTCCTCCTGCATCAAATCCGACCATAGTCGTTCCCAATCTAGTAGTTTCTCCCTTACGTTCACCGATTCTTGGTAGCTATGCCAACTCTTAGAAAGGCCAAGGAGTGCTAGACTCACCATATCCTCATCTGATGTCACGACTCCTACACTTGCAAGCTCATCCCTGTATGTGATGAGCTTGGTCAGATACATAGAGATCGTCTCATCCCTTTTCACGCTTGATCTTTCGAATTTTGTGCTTCAGTGCCAGCTTCCTTTGATCACTACTATTCTGATATAAATCTTTCAATGTTTTCCACATTTCATGCGGAGTCTCCTTCCCATGGAGGCTCGAGACAATGTGATCTCGCACTCCCTCCAAGAGAATTCTCCTAGCTCTAGCCACACACTTCCTCCATTCCACCTGCTCAGTCTTGTCAGTAGGCTTAGGGATTTCTTGATCAATAAAATCCTTAAGACCTTTATCTTCCAAAACTTCCTCCATACGATCCTTCCAAGCTATATAGTTTGAGCTGCCATCAAGGGCATACTCAAGCCTTAAACCATAGAACGCAATCAATGAAATAGATGTGATAAAAACTTGAGATCTATATCCCGAATAATAAACTTCGAACTTCTCCTGCTATTATAATGTTCTTGCTTGATCACCTGTGCTCTGATACCATGTAGAAATTTCACCTGTAGAACAAACTGATATATGCAATGTCCTAAAGCATAATACTTGTTCTGCTTCTACAAAACATTAAGCGGAAGCATAATCGAATTCATGAGCAACATCAAGCAGTAACATGCATAACTGATCAAGAGAAATAATCACACATAACACAAGATATATCCAGGGGAAAGCACCAGCATAAAACCCCAACCATGTATTATCAATCAAGTGTAGATCCTCAACCACATACAAAAAAAATTAGCTCAATAGCTATCTTGCTCTCTTTGTAATCAGAAGATCCTAATAATCTTCAATCAGAAGATGAAAATCACGGACTACCTAGGCCTCATTATATAGGCTGAAAATTGGCCTAATCATACCTTCTGTCACCTCATGTCCACCTACGTAGTCATAGAAAAAAATAGATTTCTTCCTCATGCAAGGAATACTTACTAGAAATATCCAAGCATATGATAGTACACTATCCCACATCTGATCTCAACTGGGTCTCTGACAGAACTGACATGATATAGTTATCCATGAGTGAATTCTCAGTTATCTAAAATAATAGTTGTCACATGCATGCAAGCATTAACAAACTATATTTTATTATTTTAACAACTTTTTAAAATAATCTAACTAGACTTGACTGGTTAGAACTAAGTCAACTGATTCTCTCATTATAGAACTCATACTTATTCCCTCAAATTAAGGATAAATTCCTTAATCAGTGGGACAACTCATGTGCATGCTCACAAAGACTTCAAATTCAAATTTCCTTAACTAATTAACTCAACTGAATTAATTAATTAATATTTCCAACTGCTATTAAGAGCAAAATTATTTTTACTTTCTATAGATAGACTAGGGACTGTTATAAATAGGAAGGGACCCAAAATGCTATTTTTAGAAGATGTTATTTTTAGCAGTTTCACCTCTCACCCAAGGTGGCCAAGATACTCATTGGCCAAACTGCTATTTTTAGAACTTTCTATTTTTAGCAGTTTTACCTCTCACCCGATGTGGCCAATGACCTCACTAGCCAAACTGCTATTTTTAGCATGTCTATTTTTAGCACATTCTAAATTTAACATTTCTTGTTGCACATTTTTCAACACTCCCTCTCAACAAGAAAGGCTCTCTCAAACCCGATCCTATAACTCTGGAATGTTCTGCATGCAACATATCTACCCAGTCCAACTTGCTCCAACAACACTTGGAACAAAAACACTCCCAACTAACCACTCTGTTGGGCTAGGAACATACTCTAATGCTGAAGCTCTACCTTCTGTAGACAAGTGCTCCCTCTCTGACATCTTTGCTACTACAACATCTCCATGCATCTCACACCATTGCACACCTCTCTGTGCCACCTAGCACTGTGCAAAACACTTGTGCCTCTCGCATTGCTGCAGCCTGCTAGCTATGCGTTGTCCTGGGATTCCCTGCACTGTCGCTCTCTCTGAAACTCCATCCGCATCTGTCTCTACCCAATCAGTCAATTCCTGCTACTCCACATTGGGGCTCCTGTAGCAATGTCTCGTCCAATAGGTTGGGTACCTCAAGAATCATGCCCCTCCTCCTTGGGACGATCACTCTATATCGCCCCACCTCCTACCTGGAGGTATGGCTGCATGTGATCCCTCAACCCACCTGGCTTGAAGTTTCCTCATACTGGAGGTCTCTGCATGAGTAGATGTCTCTACTTGATCTCTACTCAGCTTCCCTGTTGTGGCTGCTCCACAACCTCGTGAAGTTGATGCACCAATCGTGGCTCCTCCACAATTGTCTAAGACTTCTTCTAGCTCTGCATGTTAATAGGTAATATACCCTCCCTCTCAACCACCAATTCTCCATCAGTTTCCATGTTGCTCAAGGCTTTGCATTCATCTTGAACCTCAAGACCATACAGGTTCTTGACCCGTGAACCAATCTGCTTCACCTTTCTAATGATGATGTGTCTAAGGAAAACCTTTCCCTTATTGAAGACTGCATCATAGCCTCTGTCTTCCAGCATCACGATCGACACCAATTTTCTCTTCAGTCCTGCTACATACTTGACATCAGTCAAGGTAAGGCGAGCTCCATGCTCCCTCTCAAAAATAATTATGCCTACACCTAAGACATTATACTTCTCATCATTACCCATCGCTATGAGTATCTGGAAATCTTTCTCCTCCCGGTACTGAACAAACTCTTGTCACCGGTCATGTGGAAAGAAGCTCCACTATCAAGAAACCAACCACTTCCCACCATGGATGAAACCATGCATGCGAAGAGTGTGAAATCCAACTCAAACTGTGAAGCAAGTGCCTCACCTTCAGATCCTTCCCCGGATCTCTTCTTGGATTTCCTCCATGGACAATTTGCAGCATAACGGCTGACCTCATGACAATGAAAGCATCACACTTTTGATTTTCCAACCTTCTTCCCATCATTGGAAGAATTGGATTCGGAAAGAGAAACCTTCTCCTTCCCCTTCTTTGCCTTGCTCACTAAGGCACAGTTCTCCTCATCATGCATAGATGAAGAATTGTCTTTGGTGCTCCGTCTAATCTCCTCCTGCATCAAATCCGACCATAGTCGTTCCCAATCTAGTAGTTTCTCCCTTACGTTCACCGATTCTTGGTAGCTATGCCAACTCTTAGAAAGGCCAAGGAGTGCTAGACTCACCATATCCTCATCTGATGTCACGACTCCTACACTTGCAAGCTCATCCCTGTATGTGATGAGCTTGGTCAGATACATAGAGATCGTCTCATCCCTTTTCACGCTTGATCTTTCGAATTTTGTGCTTCAGTGCCAGCTTCCTTTGATCACTACTATTCTGATATAAATCTTTCAATGTTTTCCACATTTCATGCGGAGTCTCCTTCCCATGGAGGCTCGAGACAATGTGATCTCGCACTCCCTCCAAGAGAATTCTCCTAGCTCTAGCCACACACTTCCTCCATTCCACCTGCTCAGTCTTGTCAGTAGGCTTAGGGATTTCTTGATCAATAAAATCCTTAAGACCTTTATCTTCCAAAACTTCCTCCATACGATCCTTCCAAGCTATATAGTTTGAGCTGCCATCAAGGGCATACTCAAGCCTTAAACCATAGAACGCAATCAATGAAATAGATGTGATAAAAACTTGAGATCTATATCCCGAATAATAAACTTCGAACTTCTCCTGCTATTATAATGTTCTTGCTTGATCACCTGTGCTCTGATACCATGTAGAAATTTCACCTGTAGAACAAACTGATATATGCAATGTCCTAAAGCATAATACTTGTTCTGCTTCTACAAAACATTAAGCGGAAGCATAATCGAATTCATGAGCAACATCAAGCAGTAACATGCATAACTGATCAAGAGAAATAATCACACATAACACAAGATATATCCAGGGGAAAGCACCAGCATAAAACCCCAACCATGTATTATCAATCAAGTGTAGATCCTCAACCACATACAAAAAAAATTAGCTCAATAGCTATCTTGCTCTCTTTGTAATCAGAAGATCCTAATAATCTTCAATCAGAAGATGAAAATCACGGACTACCTAGGCCTCATTATATAGGCTGAAAATTGGCCTAATCATACCTTCTGTCACCTCATGTCCACCTACGTAGTCATAGAAAAAAATAGATTTCTTCCTCATGCAAGGAATACTTACTAGAAATATCCAAGCATATGATAGTACACTATCCCACATCTGATCTCAACTGGGTCTCTGACAGAACTGACATGATATAGTTATCCATGAGTGAATTCTCAGTTATCTAAAATAATAGTTGTCACATGCATGCAAGCATTAACAAACTATATTTTATTATTTTAACAACTTGTTAAAATAATCTAACTGGACTTGACTAGTTAGAACAAAGTCAACTGATTCTCTCATTATAGAACTCATACTTATTCCCTCAATCAGTGGAGGAAATTAAGGATAAATTCCTCAATCAGTGGGACAACTCATGTGCATGCTCACAAATACTTCAAATTCAAATTTCCTTAACTAGTTAACTCAACTGAATTAATTAATTAATATATCAATTGTTGTTAAGACCAAAATTAATTTTACTTCCTATAGATAGACTAGGGACTGTTATAAATAGGAAGGGACCCAGAAATGCTATTTTTAGAAGATGTTATTTTTAGAAGTTTCACCTCTCACCCAAGATGACCAAAATGCTCATTGGCCAAATTGCTATTTTTAGACATGTTATTTTTAGCAAGTCTATTTTTAGGACATTCTAAATTTAACATTTCTTGTTGCACATTTTTCAACAAGAAAGGCTCTGCACCTGAGTGCAGAGAGGCCTAGGTAGAGTCTGTTGCTGAGTGCGCAGACCCCTGCAGCTGAGTGCGCAAGGTAGTGTCGAGTCTATAAACCTGAACTGAAGATCAATAAAGAAGATTATTGAAGAAATCTGGTGTATATTTCTTTATCGTTGTTTATTTCCGCTTACAATATATGATGTAAATGAATTTTTTGTTTATGAAATATTGATCTAATGATGCGCGATTCTATTGAAAAATTGTTAGATGATGTACACAAGCATGTTTATGTAATTCCACAAAGACTTTGATGAATTATCTAACGTTTATTAATAACACAAGCTTATCTAAACGAGCCCTAATCTAGATCTGTTCTCTGATGCGTGTAAGTGGATAAATCAACTGATAAAGGTTCGCAAAAGCCGATCGAAGACCTTCGCGAAGGTCTCAAGACTATTTGAATAAAGTTGCAGTATTGAGCCCTAAGGGCTTATAGATTTGCGTGAAGGCATATCTAGGGCACTAAAATACATCACACTGATCTCTGGATGTGGAAACTTGGTTTTAGCATCCCCCCATATTGCTTCGGGTGAGACTGCAGCATGCGCTACGGGGGTTGTTGCCAAAAGGGTCAGTAGTGTATGGTTTTGTTGGTTGGCACAACTATCTTTGAACTTGGGTCAGGACCCTGTAAGCCAACAAATGGTTCCGTTGCTGGGACCGAGATCTGATCGAAGGAGATGTGTGATGTCACATCACTAGAACCTGACGAAGAAAGAAATTGAAAAGCGGCTGGATAGAAAAATTCACGAATTTGCGACACAGGAAAACAAGAATCCGTGCTTATCAAAGGAGCAATGGTTGGATAGGTATTTGTATATGGAGATACACAAAATTTTCTTCTACACCTTCCTGATTGCATTATATGAGTGGTTAGCCAAATCGTTAGACGGTCAAGGGAGGTGGAAGCTTGACAGTCCAATAGTGTGGACTCCGGAACTGGTACGATGATTAGAAGCCTCTGAAGACAAGATCACGCGAGTTGTCAATCACTAAATAGATCAAATTATAGGAGGATTTGTTATAGAATTCGCAGTTGACACCTTAGTTAGCTACAATGAAGCAGAGCGACAATTTTTCAAAGGACCGCGAGGTAACTATCTAAGATATTTGAATACTTGGATTAAGATGTTGTTATGTGAAAAATGGGTAGTGTCATTGCCTTGATGTTCGAAGCTACGCGAAGTGGAAAACTCTTCAGAGATCAAGAGAGATCAGGTCCTTAGTATAGCCCATTGATTGGACCTCCTTCAAGCGATGATGAGGGAGCGGTACATGCCTCATCACAGAGTGTTGTTCAACTAATAAGACAGGGTTTTCCGCAAACATGTCATCCATGCACTCCACCTCCACCGCATACAGCTTCGCCCACACCTCCACCACCACCACCGTTGTTCAACATGTTGAACATAATGAAGCTTCAAATTTTCAAGGGCATAGGGAGTGAATATATAGATCAGTTTTGGTTTGTTGTGAATGTTGTGTGGACAGCATAGCAGATTACTGATGACAATGTAAAGAAGGCACAGTTGGTTACCGCTCTGTAGGATCGCACGCTAACGTGGTATATTAAGTCTTGTCCTAATAATCCTGTGGCAATGTTAGAAGAGACTAAGGCTACTTTAAAAAAAGAGTTAAGTAAGCCTAAGTATGACTCAAGTTAGTAGTTGAATTTAAGGAGATCATGATGAGGGTTGATGAGATGCCCTGGGAGATAGATCAAAGGCTGAAATGCATAATTCGAGAAGCTAATATGAAACTTACATATGGTCTGCACCAGTTTATAGCTTTGCTTCTACCCCACCTAAGGATTTATCTATCACAACAAAAGATAGGAACTTAGGCAGAAGCCCTGGAAATCACGACGAAGTTGCATGCGACGCCTATTCAAGATGCGACCTTGGGGGTACAACAAATTCACTCTCATTTATAGAGTCTCTGCTTGGAATTACAGAGCTTGAATAAGGATAAGGAGACTAAATCAAAGGTGCACGTGGAAGTATGGTGTCTGAGTGTAAGGGCCAGGGGCACGATAAAGACCACTACCCCGTCTTCGTAAATTATATTATAAGAGGAGGACCAATTCCCTTGAGGCCAGAAGCACCAGCAGGGCCAAGTGTAGGGGTTGTGTTATGGTGCGCTATTTGTTAGGTCACTGGACAACATGCGATGGATAACTATCATCTACTTCAAAATTTCATCCAGACACCTCAGCAGGTGTTTTGTAACATCTACAAATCAGTGGGCCACGATGAGCACCACTATCACAGCTATGAGTTGATGATGGAAAGAACACATACCTACGGAATGCAAGAAGAAACTCAGCCTCCAGAGAAGGGTGCCAGAGGAGAGCATGGAGGATATTAGGGATGAGGACGAGGTCGAGGAGGAGGAGTGCCTGGTAGAGGTCGGGGACAAGTTATCTATTAACACTACAGAACACCAAGGCAGTACGTGCAGGAGTGTTAGAATCAGACACACCCGTCATGTTAATACTACAGCCAGTTTTACCACACTATAAAGGAATTCCTGGTGTTGATAGCTAATATGTAGGAGAAAAAGGCGCAGCCTTAACAACCTATGCAGAACTTATAGATGATGAGAGTTGAGCCCCGCGAGGATGACTAGAGCGTGAACATAGTGCTGAGAAGCGGGATAAAAACCGGCGATGATAAAGGAAAACAACCTGAAGAGGACAAATGGATCCACAAGGCCCGAGAAAAGGAAGTTGGTTTTGATCTAGAGCGTAGGAAGGAAACATTTACGGAAGCCAAGAAAAGCTTCATTGGTGTGTCCACCTTAGGAAGCCAGAACAACGTGCAAGAAACCAGTGCACCTACAAAGGTTGACCCCTCTGTCCTTACCACGTTCTTTGAGACCTGCATGAAACTTTTGTGCAATAGCAAAGCTGTGAAAGGCTTGCAAGAGTTAATAAACAAATGCGTCAGCAAGGAAAATGCCCCTAATGGACACAACGTAGTTTGAAAAATTGGCAAAAATAAGGCTAGAACAGGGCGTGAGATGAGGATCACTGTGCATATAGGAGATTATGAGATGGACCAAGTCATCTTCGATCTGGGGTCTGATGCGAACGTTTTGCCAAAATAAACGTGGGAAAGAATGGGGAGCCCTGCACTGCAGTGGTCTCCGATCCAGCTCAAAATGGAAAACCAGCAGAAGGTCATTCCTATGGGATGACTTTATGGAGTAATAGTTGATATAGAAGGTTCGAGTGCGATCGCTGACTTTGAAGTGATAGAGATTGTTGATCAATAATCCATACCCCGTGCTCCTCGAAATTGACTGATCCACTAACATGAATGGATTCATCAACTTAAAGAAGAGGACAATGTTATTTGAAAAGAAATCACTCCGAGTTATAGTGTCATTGGACCTTGCAAAAGGAGCGTGCTACACTGAACCGATCTATGGTGCGATGCCAGGACTAGATGAATCCGATAGCAAATGGATGGATTGCATGGGACTGGGAGAGTTCTTATACCTTTGATTCAGATGAAGAATTAAAACATTGACAGAATCAGTTGCATGAAGTATCTACATTGCGCTGCAACATGATGACAAAATCGTTGCGTTGTGTTTTGTTAGAGGTAAGGAACTTGCCTTATTATGATGGTTTAACTAACATGGATAAGTTTTTGGATGCATTTGAACATGAAGTCCTCGAGCATCACCACTTCCAAGCATTAGATTTGGCATTAACAAGGATAGCTTTAATGGATGGTGGGATTATAGAAGAATGATGCAGTTACAATTTGTGCATCCTCACACTCGATTGACTGAGAAATATGATGGGATGGATGATCTGCGCAATCACCTAGAAAAGTGGACTAAAGCTTATGGAACGGAACCGAAGCTAGAGTGGGTACACTTATTTTTCCATACTTTGGACATAATCCCTATGAACTGGTATTTGGAGACGGAACTCTGCCATGGCACCGCGAAGTGGGATATATTAAGGGAAGGATTATTATTAACCTTTAGTTTTGAAGATGATTTCAAGAGCATTGATGAAGCTCTGTAGGAGATTAAGGCAGTTATCTTCAGAATGCTGCAAGAACCTCTGGAATGGGTCCAGCCAGATTGGGGCACCCAACTGCGTCATGCGTTGGAATGTTATATTGTAACCACTAAGGAGGAGGATGAAGATCCAGAGGCTGAAGGGCATCGCAAAGTGGAGGCAATGCAAATAGACAACCCGGACATCACCGCACCATTGAAAACAAAGCAAGTAAACATTGGGACTAAGGTAGAACCGAAGTTTGCAAAGATTGGAGATTACTGGGATGACACTATTATGGCTAAGGTTGCTGAGTTACTCCGAAAATATCAGGATCTGTTCCCTACCAAGTTTTCGGACTTGAAGTAATAGGAGATTTGGGTGTTATGAAAATCACTCTGAAGCCGGACGCAAAACTTGTTAAGCAGAGGCCATATCGCCTAAACCCTAAGTATAAGGAAAAGGTTCGCTTGGAGTTGGATAAGATGCTTTAAGCAAGCATCATAGAACCAGTGGAAGAATCTGATTGGGTGAGCCCAATGGTGGTTTAATAGAAGAAGCAGAAGGGTGAGATAAGGATTTGCATAGACCTACGGAAGCTTAACGATGTCTATTTCCATGACCCATGCCCGATGTCATTTACAGATGAAGTGTTGGATAAAGTTGGAGGGCAGGAGGCCTACTCGTTCACTAATGGGTTTTCGGGCTACCATAAGATCAAGGTCATGCCTGAGGATAGGAGAAAAAAAACCTTCACGGCAGAATGGGCTTGTTTTCAATACACAGTGATGTCATTTGGACTCAAGAATGCACATGTGATCTTCTCTTACGTAGTCATCATGTCCTTTAAGGAATTCATTCGTAAGTTCTAGGAAGTGTACTTTGATGATTGGATGGTGTTCAGACTAGTAAAGTGCCATGTAGCAATTCTGCGCTTGATGTTGGATACGTGTCGCAGAAGTGCATATTTTGTGTTCCCTTTGGAATCCTGTAGGGTCATGTGGTGTGTAAGCAAGGGATGATGGTGGACCCTGCCAATATTGCAGTGATAGTAAATGGGGAGGCCCCGAGGAATGTAAAGTAGTTGTGTGCAACGTTGGGACATACATGATATTACAATAAAATTATCAAGGCATATGCTCAGATTACCGCACATATGGAGAATCTACTGAATAAGGACGCTACATTCTGTTGGGACGAAGAATGCGAGTGCAACTTAGATGTTTTGAAAGAAAATATGGTCACCGCAACGATCTTGGTATTCCCAAATTGGAAGAAGGAATTTCACGTGCACATTTATGCCTCTTGCATTACATTGGGTGTAGTGTTAATGCAAGCCGGTGAAGGAGAAATGGACCACCCTATAGCCTTCATTAGTAGGAAATTATCGAAGGCCAAGAACAATTACTCAATAATGGAGCGTGAAGGATTGGCCATGGTGTACGTGCTACAAAAGTTCAGGCACTATCTGTTGGGAGGGAATTTCAAGATGTACATAGATCATTCTGCCTTGAAATACCTAGTCAATAAGCCTATGTTGGGGGGGAAGATCTGGTGATGGTTTCTATTATTCCAGGAGTATGACTTTGAGGTCATTGTGAAGCCAGGGAGGTTGAATGTAGGACCTGACCATCTATCATGGATCAAAACAGGATAGGATCCTAGTAATTTGGAAGAAGGGTTGTTAGACATGCAACTCTTCGCGGTGCACATAGCGAACAATCATTTTGCATATATTATTCACTTTTTGACTACGGGGATGGCACCGAAAGGGTATACAAGTCAACAAAAGAAGGAACTAGTAGTGCGCTCGATAGACTTTTCAGTAATTACGAGACATCTGTATAAGATGGGTGCAAATGAGATATTGCGAAGGTATGTCCCAGATTTTGAGAGGAATAACATTCTTGTTGAAGCTCATGGAGGGGTTGTGGGAGGACATTATGCAAGAAAGGTGACTCCGCAGAAGATTTTGCACGTGGGTCTATGGTGGCCAATGCTGCACAAGGATTCTAAAGTGTATTGTAAGGCATGTGATGTGTGTCAGAGAACAGGCAAACCATCATAAAGGGATGAATTTCCATTACAACCTCGAGTATCGTTACATCCATTTGAAAAATGGGCGATTTATTTTGTTGGGCTAATTCAGTCCCGAGGAAAGAAGACAGGTGCATGCTACATCATCACCATGACAGATTATCTAACCAGATGGGAAGAGGCATAGTTGGTTAAGGATTGTACAGGAGCTACAACAGCAGAAATTTTGTTTGAGTATGTCTTAACTAGATTTGGCTGCCCGAAAGTATTAATAAGCGACCGAGGTATGCACTTTTTGAATGAAACAACCAGCGCAGTAACAGAGGAATTCCAAGTCTACCATTAGAAGAGTACATCGTATCACCCACAAGAGAATGGGATTGTGGAGGCCTTCAATAAGATTTTGGAAAACGCGCTGACGAAGATCTACAATGCACAGTGAAATGACTAGGATGTGCACATACCCGCAGTACTATGGGCATATAGGACTACTTGCAAGAAGCTGACAAAACAAACACCATTCAGATTGGTGTATGGAGTAGAAGTTGTAATGCCAATGAAGTATATTGTGCCCAGTCTATGCATAACATCTCTCACCGATATGGCAGATCGTGAAGCCTTGGAGGAATGGCTCGCGCAGTTGATGGAGCTTGAGGAGGACTGATTCTTGGTTGGATTCCATCAACAAGTACATCAAGCTTCTGACATTCAAGGTAAATTGGTCTTGTTATATGATAGAAAATTCAATAATTTTCTAGGAAGATTTCAAATGCATGGGCTGAGGCCATATATTATCAAAGAAATTATAGATGGAAGTGCAGTTCAGCTCGCGAAGCTAAATGGAGAACCTTTTCCGTGAAGAGTGAATGCAAGTCGATTGAAGTTGTATACAAGGTATCATACGCAATGACTATATGGTGGCAGGACAGCCTTAGTGCTTCAGGCAGTTGCAAGGGAGTGCGGGAAGACAAACTACACTATCAGAGTCGAAGGGATACATAGTAGGTGGGTTGTGCAAAAGATGGTGAAGTTGCAATAAATGAAGTTGTGCATGGGAAGTAGCGCTATGGAGGGAGGTGTCATGCAGCACAGTAGAAAAGTGACCATTGGAGTCACTATGCATGACTTGACAACCAGAAGACGGTTAAGAGGAGCGGGCTGGAAGCATTTAAGGCCAAAATATTTGAATATCTGTCATCAAAATAACATTAATGGTTGAAATCTAGGGGGAATGATAGGATTTGAATTCCAAAAACCCTATAAATTACACATGCCCATCCAACAAAGAACACTTTGCACACTTGGAGTTTTTGCTTAGATTTGTTGTCTGTCACTTATGAGCTGAGCATTTTGGGAGGAATTCTTCGCCCACACAGATGTTTCTCTAGAAGCCTGTGAGCTATTTATGGAGAGGATGACTACCACAAACCCAATTAAGGCTTTGAGTTCGGAAGTAGCTGTATCTGATGCCCCAAGACCTAAAGTGTCCAGTGTTGAAGCTACGTCTGCGGTGCCCACAGTGCCGAGGTCACCAAGGCCAAAATAATCCATGGAGAAAGAAAAGAAACCAACAGCAAAGAAGATGCAGAAAAATCCCGTGCAGATACGCGCTTCCCCCAGGAAGCATATTGTGACACCAGCTCAGAAGAAAGATAAACAGCCAGCAAAAGATAATCAGAAGGTTGTAGACCTAGAGGCGGAAGAAGGCCAAGAAATGAAGGATATCGACATTGAAGGTGCAAAGCCCATAACAAAGCTCCTTGGTATATCTCTTCGAGAAAGGGGAAGGCAAAGATCACCAAACACCCTGACTCAGAGAAATTCACCATCTCCACACCCCTGCTACCTAAGCAAGTTCCTTTTGAAGGTCTGCGGCTCACACGAGTCTCGATATTGAAGATGGAGGATTAGGATCTAGCGGATCATGCTAAATTCCTACACTTAGCAGCGGATAACTTCACGAAACACGTGTATTATGAAGACACAGGTGTGACAACACTGAAAACAGAGGAATGGGTACCATGTGTTGAACAATTCGAGTTACTCAACTTGCTTTGGGTGCCACATTACCACCGCACCCCCATTAACACAATTTGCATACGCCAATTGCTCACTCTAGTCCATGATGGGTGTCTGTGGCTAGGAGGGCCTATACCCATAACA
>APFE031046538.1:0-14758 GCA_000404065.3 Pinus taeda
TTGAAACTGTTTAAGAATGTAGGCCTCTTGATCTTCTTGGGTCAAGAAAACTTCTCCTTCATTACTGAGTGCCATCATATTTTTTTGAGTATCTTCTACTGGATCTTCAGAGTTAGAGCTTCTGCATAATTCTCTTGGAAAGGGGGTCTAAAGTTTTGGTTTGGACCAGTCTTCTTAGTGTTCTGGTTTTGATTTGTTTTGAAACTAGGAATTCTCCCTGTATTAGTTGGCTAACCATCCCAAGGAGCTTTTCTTTCAATTGTCTCCACTCTGTCTCCTAGTCTATCCATCCCTTTGATTATGGCATCTAGCTTTTGTTCAAAGGGTGAGCTTTCTTCCTTTAATGATATTCTCCTCTCACTCCTAGTCTTGGCTCTTTTAGACATTAGGTTGGCTTCAACACTGACTTTTATGCTTTGCATATCTTCCAAAGTACGAGGGGCTTGTCCTCTCAACTAGAAAGCCATATCAGAATCAAATCCATCTGGGAATTTGATTAAGGCTAAATTAGATGGGGGTCTAAGATTTTGAGGGATGGCTTTATAGACATTGTTGAATCTAGTGCAGTAATCCTGCATAGTTTCTTGTGTTCCTCTCTTTAGTTTTTCATACTCAGATAGAATCTGAAGAGGATCTTTCTTTTTCTCCCATCGGTTTAGGAATTGTCTATAGAGAGTTTCTAGGCTGTCAATACTATTTTCTACTAGAGCTCTAAACCAGGTTCTGACTTCCCCAATTAAACTTTGAACAAATATTCTCATTTGCACATCATCAGTATCTATTTCATAAATTTCAAAATAATCAGTCATCTTCTTGGTGTGTTGTTGGGTTGTATAGGTACCAGTTCCATCAAATTGCGTGATGTTACTTTGATAATCCTGGGTCATGACACCTAAGTTTGTTGGTAGTACCACGGGGGTATATCTATTTGCCATTGCAGTAGGTAATGGTGAAACAATAGTTGGGGTTGGAATAACAATGGGTGTTTGGGTTGTGGATAGAGTGCTAGGGGTGATGGTCTGATGTGGAGTGGTTTGAGGTTAAGATGTCTGAGGAAAAGATGATGAACTTGCAGTAACAGTTGTAATTACAGAGGGATTGGGTGTTCCTTTAGTGGTAAGATCAAATTGTGGTGAGTTCTGTAAATACCTATCAATTGAAAAATTGGCTACTTGAATCTCTAATTCTCGGATGAACTCTAGGTCTTGGACTAAGTCAATTAATTTAGAATCAGATGAAGTCCTAAACAAAGAGGTCTTAAAGTATTCGTCAAAGGGTTGATCTTCAAGGTAAATCCACCTAACATGATAGGATGATAATTTGAAGGTGGGTCGAGGACTAACATAATTTTCTTCTTTCCTAAGAATTTTGGGGATCTGATTGGGGTTCTCAAACACTTGTTGTAGATTGGGATCAGAATTATCTCTAGTGTAACAAGTCCTTTCCGAAGCCAAGTTTTTGGTTTTCTTTTTTATTTTTTTTTAATTGATATCAAACAAACAACTTCTATTATTTCTTTAAGATTCTTTGGAATTAGAATTCAAATATTCTTAAATATTTGTTTTGACTCAGGATTTGGTGTCTCCAGTGGAGTTGCCACTATGTTATCACTCAGATTTTCCTTGAAGTTGTTAGAAGAAGGAAAGGGGTCTGAGGTAACCATAAACCAACTTTTAAGTACAGAATCTATCCAATCTGTACTTAGAGAGGGCTCTCTCTTTATGATTTAGCTTTTTTTATGAGATATTAGGCTAGTTATGAAAGCTTTAGGGTTTTGATTATGTTTAGTGGTAGAATTCAGGAGAAGATGGATAGAACATAGTATCTCAGCCCATTGGGCTATGGAGTCAAATGAAGATGGCTTAACTGGATTAAGTTGATTCAACAAAGGAGAGCCTCATAGGGCAGGATAGCTAAACAAGGGACAAATGGTAACTTGAAAGGGTGAGATGGTCTCAAAAGGGAAGAAGGGTAGTTAAGAATCCTTCAACAAATTTCAAGAGGAGGGAAAGTGGGTGATCACTAATAAAAAGCAATTAAGAATTTCTTATTAATTGACCACAATGATAAACTAAGAAGCAAGGAGTAGTTAAGAATTCATTTCCTATGATAGCTTAGAAGAAAACATTTAGAATAAAAGTGATTTTAAAGACAAAATGCAAGAAAGCACTTTCTAAAATATACTTTTTCATTTATTATTGAAATATGAAACACTAGTGAAATATTAAACCAGAAAATAGTAAAACACATAAGATATAGAATACTTATTTATCCAATGTTTGACACATGAATCTTGTAAAAGTCTTTTTATTTATTTCTTCATCCATCTAGCCATACAAGAGTTGTTCAACAACACTTCTATTCCAAAATAATAAGTGTATAGAAATGTCAAAGAATCCACACTAAGTACTCCGAATAAGAAAGTATTTATACAAAAAATTACAAAAAAATATCTCATAACTAAGAGAGATATAATCTAGGAAGACTAACTATATGTTACATAAAAGTAGAGACATATGGTCTTGAAGATAGAAACTAAAGTGAATTGATGGCTTGATGTCCCTGTTTTTGTGAATAAGTTGGAGGCAGGCCCTATGTTTGAGTATCTTGTTGTCTTGCCCGTAATTCTATGCTGACTATTTGCTTTTAATATTCTTACTTATACTCTTTACCTGTTTTATCCCTATTCACCTTCTTTTACCAAAATTGACTATGGTGAATACGTCAATTTTACTTTTTACTAAGGTAAATCATAAAATGTTTGTCATATCTACCCACCAATCATCCCTTGGTATCCTAATTCTTTATAGTTTCCTAAATATTTCATTAGCCTCTGTATATTTTACAAAATTACGTTGAACTAGAAATAAATGTGTTAATTCATGCTTAACATAAAAAACGTTTCCTAGATTGTCATAGAGAGCTTTCCTTGTAGGTAGTGCCTTGGGTGCAGATGCACTAGCTTATGAACTGGCCTTGTTATTTGCATACTGACCCAATTTTTCGACATAACCTTCATGCCTCATCAAATTATCATTAATAACTAAAGGACTAGCAAGTCCTTTTCTTTGTAAAATTTGAAACTTTTCTATAAATTCTTCTATGTCCTCTTGCATGTTTTGGCATTTTCTTTCTAGGTTCTGCATTAGAGCTCTTTTAGTCAATACCTTCTTGATTTCTAGGATAGTTCCAGTTCTATCCTCAATATTCAGTTGTTCCAACTGGTACTTATTTCTGTTGTTCAAAAGGTTTATTAGCTTGATAGCTTCCTCAAGCTTCCCTCCTAGCTCTTCCCTAGTTTTTTGAATTTCTTGAAGAGCAACTTTCACCAAGGCAATCTGTTCAAAAATGATTTGTATTGATGACCAAACATCATTTATTGACTGAGTGATGTTGGTCCATAGAATTTTCCTAATATCTATTAAAGGTTTTACAAAAGTGAGTTCTTGTTCCAATGTTTTCACCTGTTGAGTTAAGCCTTTATTTTTCCTCACTTCTTCAACAAAATTGATCTTTGACACATCATATTTCTGCTCTAGGGTGACAAACTTTTCCTTTACCTTCTAAACTCATAGACTTGGAGTTTTATTTCCTCCATAGACTTGAATAGTTCCTTAGTACTCTGACCTGAAGTTCCCACCTATGATGTACCTATGCTTGTACCTGTAACTGCACCTGTGATGGCTTCTGCTATGGCCAAAGGGACATTTGGTGCAAGAGCTATGGCCAATGTTGAAGTAACTGCTATGGAGACTACTGGTACTACATTTTGAGGTTGAGAGGTCGACTCACTCTACCTATTTTTCAGTGATTTCTCTAATTCCTGCTCAGTCTCCTTCAATTCTTCATTTAGCTTGAGGACTAGGTCCATAAGCTCTTCTTCACCCTTGTTTTCAATAACTCCAGCAGTTTGTGGATGCCTTAATGGAGGAAACTTTAACTACTTTCTCAAAGCAGCTATGTCTTCATCTTTATTTTTTACCAAGGCCTGTGCTGCTTTTACATCTTTTGGATTATGACCCAATCCAATAATTAAGTCCTCCAATGATTTAATTATGTTGTCTTTAGCCAGTGAGGAGGCCCTTTCTAGCTGTAATTGAGCAACAGTGTTGTTCCATGAGTTTTCCAATCTATGTGCCATCATGGCCTTGCTTGTCAAGGTGGAATACACCATCTCCCCTATTTCCTTATGTAATTCAATCTAATCTAGGGGGTGAATGTGCTTGGCCGTCACCTCAAAATAAGTTTTGACGTAGTCTGCAAGTGAATGAGGCTATTTTACTTTGGGATTCAAAAAGCTCATTTGAATTTTGCCTTCCTTGATATCATAAGCTGAAATCAACCTAGTCTGATTGATAGGAGCCATTTTCATATATTGATTGTAGACTTGGTCCCTTAATTGTTCATTTCTAGCCTTTATCTCTTTGAAATTTTCTTTGATGTCTAGGGACTTGTTAGCTAAAGGCCTGAAGGATGATACTTCAGCACTTTGTTGTCTTTCTAAATCCTATCTTTGTGAGCTAGAAGGTGTCCCACCTACTGGGAAAGTATGCTGACTATCTGCCCCTTACTTTCTCAAACTACCTATTGTATCTTCAAAAAATTCTTCCTCTAAATGGGGATTTAGCCTGTGCCTCTTAGCATCAAGCTAGTCTAAAGGACCACTGGCAAGGGTAGCTACTTTCCTGTCTCTTTTTAAACTCTTTTCCTCATTCAGAGGAGTCCACAAAACTGGGGGATCTCCCATGTTAGCTTGAGTCGAGTGGGTGTGTGTTTAAGCCTGTTCCTTAGAGATTTCAGGTTGCTTTGACATTATTGACTTCCCTGTTGCTGTAGTGTTGTTTCCTTGTTCTTTTTCCTGAGATGTCTCTGTAAGGGGTGCACTTATTTCCTATGAGTGTTTTTGAGAAGTATTTGTTGTTGAAGCACTAGTCCTCGGTGTTGGTTTCTGAGAAGTCTCAACTGGCACCTCTTCAAAAGAGTCTAGGTCAAGTGTATTTTCTAGATCTTTCATCACATTTTCTACATTGATCTAATCACTATCCATCTCTATAAGAGTCCATTTCGTCCATTCATCCATGTTAGAATATTACTCAATTTCTGGATTCTATGATGAAAAGAAATGTGATAACCTATTTTTCATTCTCCTATCACAAATGAAACTATGGGGGTCATATTTCCAACCAAATCTTTTGTTTAATCTCATGTGTTTTTCTAGATTTGCTCTATTGCTTTGCCTACTTCTCTCTTGTTGCAGACAATTGGGCCTAAGTGATCCTTGTTTCTCAGCTATGCTTTCTTCTTGGCCTTTGTAAAGTGAATCTGATCTGAGTTGATCATTTTTCTATAATACTCCAATGAAAACAACCTCATTGGAACATATTTTGGTAGCTTGAATGGGGAAAGCTCACAACCATATATCCTAATCTCCCTGTGATTCTAGTACAAGTACCAGTCACCTACCCTGTACTGTTTTGATAGCTGAAGGATCCTTTTGATTTCATCACTAATCCCCGGAGGAGAATTTCCTATCAGTAAGGTGGTCATTGGGTGGACATATTGGTTAATGAACTCATTATATGAATAAGGGAAAGCAAAAGATTGGTGGAAGATAGAGGTCCAAAAAATGACTGACATTGGATTACCCTTTGTATCAAGTTTCTTAAGAGAAAATGGGAACTTGTCAGACTGATAGTAGAGGATGAAGTGATATATGAATGTGGAATACTTGAAAACCTTTTCATTTTCCAGTCTCATGAACTGGTCATGGATTTTCTCAACGATAAATGCCACATAGTTGTACTTGATAGCAGGGGGTTGACCAAGGGTAAAGATGAACATCAAGACTAGGGTCAATTCATCTACATATTCACTAGTGTTGAATCCCATGAATGCAGCTATCATATCAACTACAATTTTACCTGTATCTGTGAAGAAAGATGACATGTAATGAGGGGGATCTTTGTGTTGATAGTTCTTATCCACAAAAGTTTGACAAAGGTGAATGAGTTCAGATTGGGATAATTTAGTTGATTTTTCAAGCAAATCTCCAAGGGAAATGGGGTTGACTGCTTGACTAGGATGAAACTATAGCATCTCATTGATTGAGTCTGTAGTTATTGTGAATAGGACAGTTTGATTGGGAGACATCACTACTCTGAGGTTGGGGTCATAATTTGCATGGCACTGATGGATAATATCAGGGAAAACGTGTACAGAGGGGAGAAAGTACATTGGGAGATTGGATTCCCAAAGTCCTATGGTATCATATCCATTCAAGTGATTGTCTCGGCATTGGAAAAAGGCTTTCAGGTGGTCTTTATCAATAGTCAGGTCTTTTATTTGAAAATCTTTATCTGCCAGGGGCAGATAGTCTAAATCACGGTGAAGGGTGGTAATCGATGCAATATTTAGGGCCACTGGGGTTTCCATTCTGGTTCTTGCGGATTCAGAAAAGAAACTGGAGTTTCTATGGGAAATTGATGAAACAGAGGGTCTGGGAAAAATTGAATTACAAATGCAGTAACAACATTATGGTGAATTTTGGACTTTTTCAATTAATTACAAGGGAAAAGAAGTATTTGCAGGGTTTCTTGACAGCAATTGGTAAATACCTGTTTTAGGGATAGGCAATGGGATGCAGGTACACTAGGTGTAATGGAGGACTCTCAGTGGTGTCGATTGCAAATTTTTGAAGTTGGTTGGTGCCTGGGAGCACGAGATGGTTGGTCTTATCATTAAGTTTGCATGGATGTATGTGTTCGCAAATTAGAATGACAAAATGATTTCTTTTGTTTTTTATACAAAGTCAAAAATTTGGTGAGTTTCAGGATTTAGATGGGTGGCATCAGTGGACAAATGATCTGATGTTTTTTCATTTAGCAGGAGGCATAAGTGGGTTACATCGCATTTCTAATAGAGGGGAAGCGGTATTTGGGGGGAGACGCGTGGTTCTGTGGGATGAGCGACGCGTGGCAAGGGCATTTTTTTCAAAATTGCTCGCGATCACGTGGTAACATTCGGTTGTGGAGGGCTGTGCGATATGCATGATATTCATCAGATCTAATAGGCTTGATTGGACAGCTATTGAGGAGGTGATGTGATGGGCACTTAATGGAGGGCACATCCAACATGTTTAATTTTTTTTTAATTGCATCGGGAGTGACGAGATTGGTGGAAAAAGCTATTAATTAACCATGAGGGTTAATTAATCCTTATTTAATGTGGCAGGGGTTGGGGTTATTAATTAGTTATTGATTGACTAATTTATCCCAATTAAAATTGTATTATGGTTATATTTTAACCGAGGGGCGGGATATATAAGAATTTGGGGTTTTTACATAGTTAGAATAATACGGGAGCGAGTAACCTTTATAGGGGAACTATATAATAATACAAGTTAGCAATTAATATGACCAAATGAATGAAAAAAGAACTAAGTCTAAAAAATTTTCATGTGAATGTTTAAAACTTTAGGCTAAATGAAAAATGAGGGTTTTTATGGAAAATATTTTAATGTCCCTAAGTAAAATAGAATTTTACTTAGGGAAAACTTTGTAAAGGGGATGAATGACTTGTGAAGGGATGTAATCATTGATGAATGGGCTTAAGTGCTTAAGGTATTATAGATTATTGGGTCGAGGGTCCGGTCCCTCCAAAAGTCAGAGAAATGCTTCGTGCCCCTCTAATTTTATAGATACCTTGGCACTTAGGGGAAATTAGTGAAAATTTAGGAGAAATGAATAGGGAAGTTAATTATTTTGATTTTTCTAGTTTGAGGTGTTTTCCATGTCTTTGCTTTTCTTTGTGATGAAAGTAAAAATATCTACGCATTTAGACTTATCATTCATCACATATTATTCTGCAACAATCATCTACCTACCCTACCTACTTAACCTAGCATTTTCACTTCTTTATTAGGGTGCACTTAGACTGGCAAACCCTTACCAAACTTTCTTTTCTTTTACATGGTAATGCCTATCTAAGTCTACACTTATTAAATCCAAAGGCTCAGATTAAACTATTGAGCTCCTTTTTTCACTCTACCTATCCACTCATCTGCCAAGATTACATTATTTGGTCAGATCTTTATTATGTGCTTCTAAAACATGAAATTGAAAATATGAAGTAGTCAAGCTTAAACTGTTTGACTATTCATGAATTGTGGCATAGGTGACAGGATACACACAATCTTTATTATACAGAAGTAAAAAGGTAGTGGCATTTAGGCTTGCACACTTTCCTTGTCTTCTTTTTTGTTGGGGTTCATTTTCTTTCATTTTTTGACCATTTCTTTATTCTTTTTACCCTTTGATTTTTCTTTTAGCGTATACCCTCTTTACATTTTTTAAAATTTTTTGATTTCTTTTACAAATATGGAAAACTTTTGCAACAAGTGAAGGTATGAACATATTACATAGCTCATCAAGTCATTCATTATATATGACACCTATTGGTACAGGGGCATAACAAAATAGATATGAAACAAAGTCATTACCTAGTTTTGTTTCATATCTATTGGATATACTAAATCTATAAACTGGACATAATAATGAACCAAAACATAATAGTCAACCTAAACTACATCAATATATGTTTTGTATAAAAATAAATTATGCTATACTTGACAACCAAGTAGCAAATGCAAACATTCTTGAACATTGAAACATGTTGTTCATTGCACATGTAAAAGAAAATTAGAAATTCTATTTTTAACAAGATAAAGTTGTCACCCATTAACAAACATTGGAAATTAGGAAGCCTCTCAAACAAGAAATTAAGAAGACACATATTTCTTTAAGCAAAGGCACAACACATATGACTAGATCCTTTAATTATTTAAAGCTCCCCATCATCTTAATCAATATGTCCACACAAAAGATTGTATGCATTATCGGGATATGAGTCCATTTCTAGTATGGCCAAATTACTTCCACATTGCATATTGAGTCTCAAGATAGAGCACGAAAGCTCTTGAAACAATATCAAATTCATTCTCAAATGTTTTATCATGTACACCCCTGCATACACATACAAGACAACATGTGTTTACAATGGTTTATATTTTATCCACATACAACCTGCATTTACACTAGTTTCGTTATAAAGCATCGAAGGTAATAGTGAAATCCAAGCTTACATGGTTGTAATTTGAATCGATGAGATTAAAGAGGTTTTGTCCATATCTAGTGGTTGTTTGATGCAAATTATGTGATTCCTCTACTGAGGACCACAAATGCAAGGAGTGCACAGAAGGTCGAATATTGATGATCAAATATTCTTTATGGTTTGGCTAGTTGAGTGGGGCATCCGATAAAATTTGATGAGAATGCATCTAAGCTTCAAAAGAGGTCCTATGCAAGTTCTTTTAAATGATATCCTTTGGAAGCTTCAACAAAGTACTCAGTATCATCATATAAAGGACCACCCAAAAATAGACCATTTGATCCTGTTGAAGTTTCAAGAACCAAATCACACTTTTTTAGAAGACCATTGCTACTATCATTTTGAGCAATTATTTTAATGTCAACACCTGGGATTGCTGGCACCACTGACCCTGAATGCACTTTCGTAGGGACCACACAAAAGAAGGAATATCAGGTTGGCACCCATTAGTTTTAACAATAATGTCCCAACTTCTTGGATAAAACAAGACATTTCAAAACTATTTTTCTCACTAGCATTCCTTTTATCTCTAAGAACAAAGGCCATTTCATCTTCAAGATTGGCTCAGTGAGTGTACTTATATACAACAATGTTGCTTGGTCCATTAGCACTTGAAACAAGTTTGACATTATTGATCATATCGATAAATGCACCCTCCTTTTTCTATATGTCTACAATAATGCTTCGAGACAACTCATTTGATTTGGGATAAGAACTTGAATCAACATGTATTTCACCACTGAGTAGATATTTTTCACCAGTCAAATATATAGGCTTATGGTTCAATACATTGAATTCTAATGAAGACATTCCAAAGAAAATGCACGAGTTCAAGAAATGAAGCATGTTCACATGAGAAGCTTCTAATCATATTTGCTACCATGCTTTCTCATTCAGCAAATTCATTGGTTCTTTGTTTGGTTGTATGATGTAAGAAGCCACAGGATGAGTAGACATAATACATAACCAATAACCTTTTTGGATACACTATCTCTGAATGATTAGAACCACCAACGCTGACATCAGTAACCTTTCTCTCCCAACACCAGTCATCGTCCCAATCTAATAAATCAGAGGAAGGTCCCCGTTTGACCTCAAGACACAATGCACGACGTAGGACTTTCTCAAATATGAAGTCACTACTCTCATTTGTTAAACTTAAAGAGTTAAGATTTTCTGAACCTAGATTTCAATAGCCAAAGAGTTAAGTGATATAGAAATTGAGGAGTCAATTCCTTCCTTTCATATCACCGATCCACGGATATCAATAAGGGCCTTTCTAAATTCAATGTCAAACATTGGTGTAGTTACTATCACATCAATATGTGATGGTGAAAATTGAAGACCAGAATCACATTCTGTTGTTGTGGTTAGTGGGGATATTCGATATTCAATCGTCTTTAGTTGAGTCTTAACATTGTCTAGCCCATGTGTCAATCCAAATTGATGCTTGCCATAATAGCCATTTGTCACAAATTTTAGGGAACCACAAATATTATAATGTGTTGCTTCTGTCCTGGGGATTGAAGCCATGTTTGGCACAACCATGAAATTCTCCAAAATGCTAAACTCGAAGTGATTCTTCTCAACCTTGATTGTGTATCATGTTGATGTTGCATGATCAAGTTTGTAATATCCCTGTAGATCTGTTGTAGCTCTTTCTCGTCCATCAACTAATATCTTAACACCTTCAAAATGGACTCCTTCAGAAGTCACAAGTCCTCCAACTAAGAAACTTGTGACCTGAAATGGCTGAGATATATTAACATGACTGTGCTCAACAAGAACCTCTATAGATGGAAGTGAAACATCAAATGTTGTATTTTCACCCTTGTAGAATGGAAGCAACCTTTATTTCCCACATGGAATAAAATTAAAAGAAAATTTCCCATCTCCGTAAAATATTGCATGAAAAAGTGCTTGATCTGGCCAAGGAGCTTCTTTGAGGGCAGTTCACCTCATGGACATCATCCGAATAAAGATATACATGAACACCTAAAATAGGATTACCCTAAGAAACAAATAAGCCATCCATATCGTAACATGAGACATAAAATATGTCATCTACTATTATATTTCCAAAGCCCAACTCCATCTCTTGAGAGCCTCTTTGGACAATTGTTAAGAGAACATGAGAATCATGTATTTGAAAGAGAATATTATAGAAAATATACTCTATAAACATTGATCATTGTACCTCATGCGTAGCGCCATCCTAGCTAGGATCAACATCAGGTATGACCTTGTATCCTCTTCCTTTGTTGAACAATTGGCTCACAGAGCCTGCTCTTTCCACTTCTTCACGTTTGATTTCATGGAGAGCTACTGTGTCCTATGAACATTCATCCTTAAGGAATCTCCAATCTTATTTTGTGTATAAAACATAGGAAAATAGAGAAAAATATCATGGCCGTCCCTTTTTGAAAACAAATGTAGTGGGATTTGATATGACCTGATATTTGTATACTGCTCAAGGATCGATGAAGTTTCTGTATTCATGATGGGAAGCAACTAGCCTATATTTCCTTGAAGTAATATTTGTAAACGTGTAACTACCTCCCTGCGACGTAAACACATCATTAATGAGATCATTTCTGGTGGAAATGAGTTCAATGTTCACATTGACACGACCTCCTTTTATATCTAGACAACTTTCTTCTCCAACAACCCTCATCGATCTCCCAAAAATAGTGAACACAGTGAAGTGAAAATTTATGTCTTCATGGCCATTGCAACCATTGTGATCCATTGATACATATTCACCCATTTAAGATTTATTCAAAAAGTCAGGAAATATGAATATTTCCAATGTAATTTTTCCACTCGATAATCTTAACATCAAATACAAATTGTTGACAGTGCTCTTGAAACAATTTTTCAGAATTGTATCGAATCTCAACAAATATATTAAAAAAATTATTAATGTATGCTGGTTGATTACGAATCAAAATGTTTAAAACAATACAACACCAATAAATTTGTATTTCATCTCCATTGTACATAATTCACCTTCCTTCATAGAATGCATATGGCTTGCTGGTGGATCTTTTCCACGTGCTTTAATTGCTATAACATATATCTTGATAGATGATCTTGATAACCCCTCTATCTGCAATATGACTATCAGTTTGCAATGGTTCATTTTATGTATTTTTTATTTATAATTATGGTAAATCAATAATTCTTTAGATTGAATAGTGAATCTACTCCTTGAACAAAGATTATATGTAAAGTAAAAGTAAAATTTACATGAGTAAAGTTTTAATTTTTCAAATTCCACTTATCTTCGTCAAAAAAACACAAAGAATCATCACAAGTTACGTTGTTTGTTGAACTAACCGCTTTGTTGAGAGCTCGCCCATAATTCTCCATAGTATTAACATAGGTTAATTGCTTGAACAATTTTACTGGGTTTCCTCTGTCATCAATGTAGAGGTTACATTTAAAATGTTCAAATATTATTTTTTAAAATTCCTGAATTTTTATGGGATTTACCGCCGAAGAAGCAACCTTTAAACCTTTAAGCCATGATTTCCTACATGTTTGGCCATGGCTGCTAAAGTTGCATTCACAACCATGTCTGACGATATTTTCAATTTGAATTCAACCAAAAAAAATAACACATTTAAGAGAAAAATGATAATGGTTTTTTGGGTCGAAGTTTTGAAAACATATATGGAAGATCTGATCTCCCAAGAGAAATAAATAATGTAGAGAAGCTCCAAAAAAAAACAAACATTAAGAGAAAAAGGATAATGGTTTTTTGGGTCGAAGTTTTGAAGACATATATGGAATATCTGATCTCCCAAAAGAAATAAATAAATTAGAGAAGCTCCAAAATAAAATCAAATAAATATGATTTAAATAATTAAAAAATGTCAAATCTAGGTTTGGAACCATCCACTATCATCTTCCAAATATAGATTAAAAACATAATATAATAAAAAAAATGAATATGGTAATACTCAAGAAAATCTAAAATTAATTACGAAATGATTATTCACACTATTAAGAATTACTCACCAAAATTTGGATAAGCCAAGAAGCAATATAGTTTACCTTTTCCATAGTGCGTAAAGATTGGATCAATCATTCTGCAACCTGAATATTTGATTTAGCTCAACATCAATGTGAGAGCAATCGATCTGATTAAAAGGTTTCCTCAACTTTGTCAAATATCTACCTTCGAAGAAAGCTCGAGATCCATTCATCTGTCATCAGCGGTTCGATCTGCCAGACATGTAACCAACATTCGAAGCACCCACCATGTCTCCATTACAAGGAACTTCGGATATAAAAACCTATTAGTTTTTTTCCAGGTTTGAGGAGTGCACTGCGTCTCTTTTTCTCTAGTTCCCAACGAGTTGTCGCTAGTTCAATGCCCATGGAAACTGAAATCAATTTGATGGTTGAGATGTCATTTTCCAAAGCACCAAACACATGGATCCACTAAAAATCCAGTGGCACAAACTAGATCAGTTTTATCTTCCCAGAGATATGGATAGGTGTTACCTTGGTAGAAACAATGCCAGATGTAAAACAATGCCCTTACATTACCAATTATCAAGGCAAGATGATCTATAACCCCTATGGTTTACGGAAAATCACCCAAAACCCCAAATTTACGGCAATATAAATCATTAAATTATTTGTAATTCAAAAATTAAATAAAATTAAAATCTCTTTACTCTCTTTGAAAATAGAAAGCAAATTTTCATTTAAATAATATTATTTTAACTTTCAATTAATTGAAATTTATTTTATTTTAATTGATATAAAATTGTTTTTGGCTATTTATATGTATTTTTCAAAGTTATTTGTAATTGTAGATTAAAAATAGAATAATTATTGTGCCCATGGGTAGATCTACTGTAAAAACGTAAACATGTAAACTTAAATGTAAACGTAAATGTTATATTTAACATTTAACATTGTTAATATTTAAAAATCAATCTCATTATTGTTATGTATAAGCACAACATAAATTTAAAATATAAGGAGGTTTACGAATAGTAAAAAAAAAAGAGCTATGGTAAATAAATAAAAATATAAATAAATCATAATTATGGTAAATAAATAAGACTTTTTTTTAATATTTACTACAAATATATGGTAAATAAATAAAAATTTAAATAAACTAGAGGTATGGTAAATAAATAAAACCTATTTTTATCTTTACTCCATTAATCTCTTTATATTTATGAAACCTCAAAAAATAGGTTTTATTTAGGTGGATCCCATGGCACACATAATTATTAATACCATGGGCCAATTACCATATTAATAAAAGAAGTATAAATATGTATGGTAAATAAATAAAAACATATTAAAGAAGATTAGAAATCGACATCTATGGGTCAAATACCAATGTAAATAAAATAAATATGATAAATAAATAAAAATATAAATAAACAAGAGGTATGGTAAATAAATAAAACCTCTTTTTATATTTGCTCCATAAACCTCATTACACTTGCTCACACTCAAAAAATAGGTTTTATTTAGGTGAAATGGGCAAAATACCATGGGCCAAATTATTATTAATACCATGCAAAAAATACTATTAACCATAATATTAATATTAAAAGATTAT
>APFE031046553.1:9665-91276 GCA_000404065.3 Pinus taeda
GACAACCCGTCGAAGCCACAAGAAAAAAACAACACCACAAAGCCGAAGAAGGACACACGAAAGTGGTGTGAGTTCCACAAGAGTCCCACTCATAACACAAGTGAGTGTCGGACCAAGCAGTCATTGGTGGCCGAGTTGAAGGCTTCCGAATCAGATACATGTTCCGACCCTGATCCAGAACCCGACAAGGGGAATGGCAAAGGGAAGCAGATCATTGATGCGGATCCCAGCGCCACTGTTGCCACTGCCAAGATCCAGAAGAATGAGCCCGAGGAGCCAGAGGAGGGGGAACGTATTTTCCACTCACAGATGTGGGTGAAGGGTTCGCCGCTACAATTCATTGTCGACAGTGGCAGCCAAAAGAACCTGATTTCAGCAGAGGTCGTGAAGTGGTTGGGACTACCGACTACACCACACCCACAGCCATACAATATCGGGTGGCTTCATGAAGGACGAGATCTCAAAGTTCGCCAGCAGTGCCGCCTTCCCTACAGCATCAAACCATTCACCGACGAGGTGTTGTGTGATGTTACACCTCTGGATGTTTGTGATGTATTATTAGGCCAACCATACTTGTGGAGGCGACATGCTGTGTATGAGTCAAGGCCTCGTGCTGTCATTATTTCTTTGAATAATTCATTATACAGGATACCGGAGGTAGCCCCACGTACCGCCACATCTTTGATCACTGCTAAGAAAGGCAGCAAGCTCATATCACAAACCAGGAAATTCATCTGTATGGTTCACTCCCAAAGTAAGGGGAAGATCGTTGCTACATCCATGACCACCGCAAAGGGTTCCTCCACACAGCGGCAGCAGCAAAGGGATATACGGTCATGACAGAACACGAGAACAACTTCTCCTCACCCATAGGGGTACCACACAAGCTTCAGGTGGGCAACAAAGTCTGGTTGCATCGACAGAAAGAACGCCTTACCAGAACCCATCAGAAGCTCAGACCACTCCAACATGGTCCTTACAGCAGTATCAAGCTTGTGGGGAACAATGATTTGGAGCACAACATTCCTCCATTCCTTCACCTGCACCAAGTGTTCAATGTGGACCGTCATCGACCATGCCTCCCACCATTACTGGACACATCAGACAGTGCAGAACAAGTTCAGCCGATGGAGGAACTCAACGCAATGGGGACCATTGCTTCCTAAGGGGGGAGGAATGATCCAGGTGGATATTGGTGGCCACCTGCAAAGTCCATCTGGACCCTGATCATTGTCTCTTTCAGCATTTTCAGTTTCCTTAATTGTAGCACAACTTACTATTTTTAGCAGTTTTTCGAGTCCTGAACTTCCGGAGCCATTTTGAGGCCCTAAACGACGTTTTTTGGGGAATCCAGGGGCAACATCGGTCCATGGAATGGACAGATGTGTCCCATTCCAACAATGGTAGTTCTCGGATAGATCTTTCTAACGAGCTATCATACGCGTCAGACGGAGATCGTATGCCAAAGTTACGACCCCGGGAAATTAATGTACCAATTTACCCAAAACGGGGCCCACAATTTGGCGTTTCATCTTCTAGGGTTAGGTTTTGGAATGTGAAGGGTTTTCCATTGGTTCTCAACAATAAATAGGCCTTCGAGCCTCATTGTAACATAGTTTAGAGGCATGTAGCCACCACATCTCTTCTCAGAGATAAGCTACCATCGCCCTAGCTGGTTTATTTCCATTTCTGCTTGTAAGCATATTTCAGTTTTTTCCATTAATGAAATGAAGTATCATTTCCGCTGCATCTTTGTGTATATGGCTATCTCTGTAATTTTTTGTGTTCTTGTTTAAGTCCAGATCAGTTCTATTAATGTAAAATAGTTTGAGATATTTGTAAAACCAATCTTCATATTTTTTCAAGATATTTTAGTTTAGAATTTGTATAGATTCTTCTTAATTTGAAGTATTTTGTGTGGACTCTATTAGACATTTCTATAGACTTTTGATCAGAAGACTCAGAAGGTTATTGTATAATTTGTTGAGCCAGCAGGCTGAATTGATAAATAAGGATCAAATATTTCCAAGGATTCATGTGTTGAGCAAATTTCAAACAAGTATTTTCATGTGTTATTGTTATTTTTCTCAAATTTATTCATAATATTTAATGTGTTTCTCAATCTAAATGTTATAACTGGAATAATACTTCATAACTTGTTTGATTACACTCTATCTTAATAGTTATACATTTAAATGTTTTTTTTTCTGATATCTAAATTAAAGAATTCTTAATTTCTATTTGGCTTAGATTGATTTCTTGAATATCTAGGTTAAAGGATTCTTAATTCCCATTTGATCTTGAATATCCCTTCATTCCTCATTAATTATCTGGGTCTGAGAAACCTTAACTTCTGTCTCAGCTTGAGTGAAACCCTTTCACCTCTCTGTCTCAAAGATCTGAAAAAATAACTCTACGATCTTTTCCTTGGAACATTCCCTTTAGTGAGTTAATCCAGTTTAGCTTCCTTATTGTTTGAACCCATAGCCCAATGGTCTAAAAGACATCATTTTCTATATAATTAGATCCCACCACCGAATCTCAAATACAAATTGAAAAATCCTTCAACAATCATAACTATCCTAAAAACATCTTAACTAAAACAAAGTTAAATTTTAAACAGAGAGCCCTCTCTGAGCATTAGGAAGGCTAGGTCCTGATCTCTAAAAGAAGTTTGTGGTTACCATTGGTTTTTCTTTATTTTTACTTCAAAATAATTATCATAGTGATAATAGACTCCACATCTTCATATTTCATGCATTTAGGACATCGCGCCATAATTTCCATGGATTCTTGTTTACTCTTCTTTGAAATTCTATGCTTTAGTTTATGGTACTGATTGTGAGTTGTTATCCATCTAATGGTTCATTCATAAGGTCTTGTTCCAAGACTAAGAAATTTTCATAACGTTTGCAATCATTTTTGTTTTGAAGAAATAACTTCCATAATCATTTATAATTTGAACATTCTTGTTTTGAAGTAACCACGTCCCCTACCATATCCTCCTTAGTACAAGATTAGGCATATATAATCATACAAATCATGTGTCATGACTTTTAAAGTCATTCATAATTTGAGCATCCCTATTTGCAAAAAATCAGGCCCATTGCCACATCCTACATAGTACAACATTAAACATATATAATCATGCAAATCATGTATCATCCATAAAACATAATTAACTATATTCTCCCCATAACCATGCTCATCCATGGATCTAAGTGTCTCAATTGTGGATCACTATGCATGTCACACACCTATGTCCAAACTAGGGTACCAAAAGAGAAAACATTGATAATATGCAGTTAAGCAAAATCATTTTTTATCATAAGCACATAGTAGCCATGCGACCTAATCCAAGTCTATAGCATACAAGCATATATATGAGTATGACATGCATATTATTTATATCACTGCATCAAAATAACCCTCTCAAAGTGTCATTAAATCTATCTCACTAGGAAGGGACACTACAACTCATAGGTGTGATGGTGCTAACAACAAGGTTGCCCCAACATAAACTAGCCGCTCCAGGAAAGGTACTAGAGGTTGGCATCCCTCCAAACATTGAACTATACCAAGTTTGAGACATAAGTGAAGTAACATTGCCCCTGAGATGGTTGGGAGAAATGGATGATCCTCCCCACACATTTCTATAAGTGATTGTGCTTATTTGAGGAATATGGACCCTAGTTTGGGAAAAAATAGCAATAAATATTCTTGACCCTACTAGTTGTATAGGATTAACAACGATAGTCAGTGCATATGAAGGAGTATGCATAGGAACACTAGGGAAATTTGTAGGAGCCATAGATGAGACTAATGGGATGCCCCAGATAAATGTGAGAGGTGTAGGTACTGCCACACTCAATGTTGGCTGCCAATGACATGGTAGCATAAACTACAAATTCATAGGGTAACCACGAACTAGCCTCCTCCATAAGAGATATGGATAAAGGAACGTATGTGTAAGAAGGTGTTAAACTGTATGGGTTCAAATACAATAAATCTGGTCCCAAAGGATTTGTCAAATGTGGATTGGTAGGAGCGGTTGAGTCATCTCCCAAAGTGCTAGTAGAGATCAAATCACTACTGGAGGGTCCATGTATAGATTCAAAAATTATGGGTTGTTCTAAGTCTTGAGCACCAACAAGTACTCGTTGAGCAAGACTGATAAGTCCACGACATTCAGGAGGAAAACCATGAATATGACATGAATGATGATAATGTGGTTTAGCTAGGGTGAATAAATATAAATTAACCTATTTAAGTTAGTATAGCCAACCCTAAGGCAAAAGTACTCGACCCATACCAAAAAGCACGCATTAGAAATTTCCTATGTGGTATTCACATAAGAAAACCAAATACAATGAAGATAGAGATGTGACAGTGGCACTAGTGACCCGCTTCCTAGCCCTTTTAGTTGTGAACTTAGTCCAACTTCCCTTTTTAGCCATGGGGCCACCCCTAAGAGGACTGCGCAAGTATGACTAATGTCTCTCCCATGTACAAATAAGTTGAAGCCGACCCTACACCTGTGTATAAGCCATAAAACTATGGTCCACTAAGGTTACCACCAAAAATAACACGTCTTGAGTGTAAATTTGTCAGCCAAATTTATGTGCAAGGGAAGTATAGCTAAGTCTGCAACCTTTTCAAGGGTTTCTTCCCAAGTGGCCCCCAAATGCTACAACACAATTCTAATAACATTGTTTGTAATATCTGAAAATTACGTAATACGTGCCACCCAAAGCTAAGTGAAATGGGGTATGTCAGCATGCGCAACCCAACAGTGACCTTGTGATTGAACCTCATGTTAAAAGGACTTCCCAAACTGCACTACTACAAGTGCATTTGTCTCCCTATAATGAGCTACTAAGTTGGTTTTGTAGTCTTATAGAAGGTAACTCACACACCTATCTCAAATACCCTAGGCTAAGATAATGTTTGTCTACTACCAGTAAATTGAAAAAGATGAGTCTATTTGATTTTAATTACTATATTTGTTTTAAGTGGTTATTTTTTACACAGTTGAGATGCGTAATGAAGCTTATATGGTGTGAATAACTCTTGTTAGTAACCCTAATGTAGCTATATACAAATTATTCTTTTTACTTCGATGAATTCGAACAACTGGATAGTAAGAAATTTTCACAACACACCAATGGGTATAATAATGAACCTCTCACTAAATTATCAAATGCAATTCCCCAAACTTATAAAAAGATTGACCCAAACATAAACCAAAAAGGCAAATCAACCAAAAAGGATACCAAGGAAATCCCCAAGCTAAAACCTAAAGCACTTCAAAAGTGTTAAATCTAGGAAGTTAAATCCAAAGAAATATGTACACTCAAACAATCAAAGAGAAAGCTAAAAGTGAAAATGGAAGGAAATGTCAATAGGTTAGGGTTGTATCACAATGAATCAACAGAGGTCAATGTTCTATAAGGGTTAGAACCTGACCCTAGAGGTAGGAAGGTCTAAATAAGATTAAGTGAGAGTGGTAATAGAAAACCAAGAAACACCCCAATAAAAGTTTGTAGATAACAATTGCAAAACCAAACACAACACCATAAATTGTGATAAAAACAAGTAAAGACAAAGGAAATCACTCAAACACAAGTGGTGAAATCCAAAGAAAGGAAATAAGGTTGGAAAGTTGAGAAGAAAAAAAAGATTAAATGTGACTGAACCAGTCAAATAGATCTGAAAGGATGAGACCTGAAGATGAGGAAATCAACCCCAACCCATGAAAAACATATTCTCAAGGAAATTATTGAAGAACATAAGTGATGAAAGACCCCAAACACACCAAGAAATGTTCCTTTATACCAGAGATGTACCAACAACTAAAATTTACAGAAATCACAAATCCAATAGATCACCTAAGATCAAAAAGAAAAATAAAGTTGGAGAATCAAGGCATAATAAGAAACTCTTTTCAGGAATGAAATGTCCAATCCAAGCAAACGAGTCAAAAAAACTAGTGTAACACCCTCCTCCCACATCTACCCAAGTTAACTAGTCCTTCGAGTTAAACATGTGACGAGAGGCTACTATGATGTGATTCAACTCCCCATGTATAGTTAAGGAAGTGGAACCAACAAAACAAAACCATTCTCACCTTATACACATGCTACATAATCTTCAAGAGCCAACCGACCCTTCTAGGTGACCAACCCCTAACACAACTTGACATTTCACTAATATAGACCCTCAACGACTCCCATTAACAACCATGCATGTGACTGAAGCCTTCCATTCAATCCCACAACAATTCATGCTAATGATTCTGGACTTTTTGTGCTAGTTCTAAACCAATGACCCTAGATTATGTGATACTTTTTCCAAGCAAAGGCTCAAGCCACTACTGAGAACTTCATGAAACTTTCAGAAATGATAAATAACAACAGAATAATTCTACTAATCCAATCAATGGTATAAATAAATGATCTTAAGTTACTATCCATGAGAGGGATTTCCTTAAACATGTCATAATTGTTAAATCTATAGGTCATAACAATGGTTCTAAGCATAGGGGTCTGATACTTATCTAAGATTCATAAGGAAGCATTTATGCCTTATCAAAATATTTGCATTATCATATATTAGGTCATATATTCATAGTTCATTTGTGTGCTAATTAAAACATAATGAAATGCATACAACAAGACTATCATAAAACATCCTCTTAACCATCATATATTCAATAGAAATAAAATATATATAATAACGATAAAAAAAACATATGAAAAAGTATATTCACCCATAAAATAGAAGAGGAAAGGATATATTATTAACATATGCAGAATGTGACTAGGACTGGGACTTCCACATACCACCCGACCATAGGTTGACTGAACCAAATGTTTATTTTAGTCAATCACCCCCATGCCATATTCTAAGCATGAATGTGGGATATCATGAAACAAATCAAACAAAACCAAACCAGGACTTCTAAAGGCCCAAACACCTCAACCAACAACCAATTATTCCACTTCATGGTTGGAAATCATAAACCATAGCCATATCAATGTCTACCCAAGCTCTCCATGGCTCTAAATCATTTGTTCAAACCAAGGATTCCATTACTATTAACTCAACAAAGAAATGTTTCCAAGCATCTAAAGAAATTTTCCAACCCAAGATTTGTTAGAAAATGATATATTACAGAGCAATGGAACACAAAATATTTCAGAAATATAAACAGAAAAAACACATAAAACAAGAGAGACATATATATATGTTGTTTTCCTAATCTGGGTTACATCCATGGAGAAACAACCAGTCCTTCCTTTTATATTACCTAGCAAAATGAAGAGATATGACATACAACAGTTCCATTGTAACTCGCTCTTCACTCTCACACATTATCCTCTCTTTTTGTCATTCAAAATACACATCTACATAGTTGCAATGCAATTCCCTTGTATATAGTGAGGGGTTGCCTTCTAGGGAAGAAAACCCTAAACTAAACATTTATACCATCATATTTCACATAATGAGCGACCGAGATTGGCTACAAAATTACAACATTTTACCAGGAAATTTTACATCTACTTTTAGCTTTGGTGGTGCTACACCTCGATCTACTTCCACGGTGGGGCTCCTAGATATTTCCCCCCCCCCCCCCTCTTGTAGCATAAATAACGGGTGGCATTGTCACCCAGTTATGAACTCGGGTCCAATGCAACGATACCTTTGAATAAAGAAGATAATCAAGCTCCATACCCAATAGGCTTCCAGGAATAGTAACTCAACCCATCGATGGATTCCAAAGCATTTTTCCAACCAAGATTTCCAGGACCAGTAAGTAAACACCAACTGTACAACTCTTCCCAGGTGTTTGTCTAACCAAGGCTTCCAAGAATTAGTAACTCAACCCATAGCCACAAGCAACATGAGAACCAATGAGAAAAAAAGAGAGGGAAGACATGCATAACACCATGTCTATCCAAGAAATGGCAAGGATAGGAAAATACATCGTCATTCCAGGAAATCCTCAATGCCAATGGCACACCATAACAAATAAACCACATGAATGTGCCATGCATTCCAAAACTAGCAAAGAAATGATCCTCATGTTCTCTTGTGCTTTCTTTCTCTTCCTTGTGCCTTCTCGCTCCAATCCCAAGTGTGGCAGACTCCTCCAAGAGTGCTCGAAGAAAACTCTAAGTGTCCAAGAGAATGAGAGAGAGAGTAAAATAGAGAGCTCCAAGCTAAAACTTACAAAAGTCCATCAACTATTTCTCAAAATCATTTTTTATTAATGAGGCCTCTAATTTATTCAATTTTCAATTAGTTTCCTTCATTTTCCTCCTGACATGAAACCTGTGAACTTTCACCTTCTTTTTCACCTATTTTCCATTATTCTCATAAATAAAATGAAAATGGATGCCACTTTTCCTATCCAAGGCCTTTGTCATTGCCTTTGCCAATTTACATTGCAATTAATTAATCACAAGTTATCCCCATCACTATGTTTTTTCCCAACATTTAATTTAGAATACATGTCCGATAACCATTGTTATTATTTTTTAGCTTTATTAACTTTATTACACATATTTTTGACAAAGGATGTTACAGAACTCCCCCACCTTAGGGGAACACCATCCTCAATGTTCAATGACACCTACAACCAACACGACTATTGAAAAGAAAAACATACCACCCATGGAGCTTTATATCTTAGCTCGTTGCAGTATTTACAATGATCATCTTGTTGAAAAGAAAAATAACACAATAAACATAACAATATGGCAACCATAACAACATGACACCCATACTACTTATTGGAATGATATAACATAGCTCCTGGCATTATTTACATCGATATACATACATAAATATATGAAAAAATCACACCAAAACATATTCCTAAAGCATTCGTTCAACTATTGAATAGAGAAGGGTACATAGCCCACATCTGATCCACCATCTCCCATGTAGCTTCATTGGGCCAAAAGTGCTTCCAATGCACTTTAACCTACTCAATTGTTCAATTTTGAAGCATCATCATATTTTTTTACAAAATCAACTTATTTTCCCGATGAAAATTTCCTTTTGGTTCTACATACAATACAAACCATTCAATCAGATGATCGACATATTTAACATACTTCTTAAGTAATTATACATAAAAAAAAACATCAAATTTTATTGCCAGAGGCAGTAGTGCAAGTCCATAGGTTACTGGTCCAATCCTCTCAATTATCCTAAAAGGTCCATAAAAATGAGGTACCAACATGGAACATGATCCAATCCTCAAGGATTTTTTCTTGGGCTTGATGCACAAGTAGACATGTTCCCAAACTTGAAACTCCTTAAATAACTTGTGCTAATCTACATAATGTTTCTACCTATCCTATGTTTCCTTTAGATTCTTCTTGATTACTTTCATTTCTTGTTCCATCTCTTCCAACATGTCTGGCCCAATTGACAACCTGTTCACTGGATCACTACAACTCATGGTAATATTACAACACTGCCAATAGAGTGCCTCAAATGGACTCATCATAAGTGACCCCTGATAACCATTATTATAAGTGAACTCAAGAAATAGAAGGTACTCCTCCCTTCTCTTCTATTCATGCATCACATACATCCTCAACATGTCCTTCAATATTGTGTTGACCCTCTCTGTCTATTAATCTATCTGCAAATGATAAGATGTACTTAAGGCCAACTCTATAGCCAAAGTGGAAAATAACTCTTTCCATCATCTAAAAGTGATCTTGGCATCCATGTCTGACATAATTTTCTTCAGCACACCATACAACCTTAATACATCTCTGATGAAGACCTATGCTACATGATTAGCTAAATATGTAGAATTCATTAGAATGTAGAGCACTACGTTTGTTAGCATGTCCAACATGACCATGATGCAATCATGTTGCCTACATGTCCTTGAAAAAATTGGAATAGAGTCCATGGAAATGACCTCCCATTTCCACTATGGAATTGGAATCAGATGTAGTAGACCACATGGCTGCTTGTACTCTAGTTTTACCTATTGAAAATATAAGAACATAGCGAGAAACGTTGACACATATTTCTTTCAGTTCATCCAATAGTATAACTTATTCATCGTTTTCAATGTCTTTTGATATCTTGGGTCACCTGAATATGGCTTATCATGAAATTCCATCAAGATAAGCTTCTTGAGCTCACTATCGCCTCACACATATATCATATCCCGCAATCTAAATAAGTCATATACTATGAGATGATAGTCCATATCCTAATCACCTATACCCTGTTGTAACTTGGGCACAAGCTCCACATACTTGTCATCTGGTTATCCTGCCTGCAAGATATGAACCTATAAATCTATCCCATAATAAATCATAGGTGTTATGTGATTTACCTATATCCACCTATTAAGAGCACCTGTAACAGTATTATCTTTATCTTTAATGTACCTAATCTCAAAGTCGAACACACTACTCATAGCCAACCATCTAGCTTGTCTGGCATTTAGATTTGGTTGGTCAAATAGATACCACAATCCACTATGCTCACTCATTAATACAAATCTCCTGTGAAGAATATACTGCATCCACATATTCAATGAATGGATGATCAGTGCTAACTCAAGATCACATGTGGGATAATTTTTCTTGTGCTCATTCAATTTCCTTGATTCATATCATACTACCTATCTTTCCTACATAAGGACTCCACAAAGGCCTCCTTGCAAGCATATGCACATACCACAAAATCTTAGTATGGATATGAAATCTTAAAAATGGAGCATTTGTCAACAGCTACTTCAACTTCTCAAAACTAGCTTCACATTATGTTGTCCGTTCAAATTCCTTACCTTTCCTTTGTAATGATGTAATAGGATAAGAAATCTATGATGATTTCTTGGTAAACCTCATGTAATAACTTTCTAACCCCATGAATGGTCTTACCTCATCCATATTTCTAGGGGCTACCAACTGCATGATAACCCTTATCTTTTTTCTATCCATTTTTATGCCTTCCTTGGAAACCATGTCCTATGTAATGTACTCTTGTCTGAAAGAATCTTCATTTACTGAGCTTAGCATACAACTGATGTTTTCTCAAAAACCTCAATAATTTTTCTAAATATTTGGAATTTTCTTCCTCAATCTTATAATATATGAATATATCATACATGAATACAATAAAAAACTTATCTAGATAAGGATGAAATACATTATTCAAAAAGTACATAAAAGTACGTGGAACATAATTCAAGCCAAATGGAACCAAACCCATAATTCCATACTTGCTCTGGAAAATAGTCTTCTAGATGTCCTATTCTTTGATCCGTACCTGATGGTATCCTAATCCTATATCAATCTTCGAGAACACTACTGCTCCCTTCAACTGATTAAACAATTCATCAATGCTTGATAACAAAGACATGTTCTTGATGGTCACCTTCTTCAACTACCTATAATCAATGCATAACATGATGTTACCATCCGTATCCTTCACAAACAAAATTGGTGCACCACAAGGTGATACACTTGGCCTAATGTATCCCTTGTCAAGTATTTACTTCAATTACAAATTAAACTTCACCAAGTCCAATGTGTTCATCCTGTAAGGTGCATTTGATGTTGGTTCTTTCCCTAGCACCAACTCAATAGGAAATTCCACTTCCCTATGAGGCCAAAACTATGAAATCTCTACAATAAACACATCCTAAAACTATTGTAGAATTGGATACCTCCTGAAGATATTGACATCCTTAAATTCCTTAATTTTTCACCAGAAATATGCACAGTAAATGACACACACCCATTTATACAACTATGCTTTGCCTACATATCTATCACCATTCTAATTAATGTTACCTTCATCTTACCTTGCAAGATTATTTGTTCCCGATTATCATCCAGGAACTCAATAGCCTTATCATAACAATCCACCTTGAACCTATGAAGGTACAACCAGTCCATGCCCAACAACATACTATATGATCCCAATGGAAATACATTCAAATGTGCCTATGTAGGCATACCATTTAAATCAAATGCAGAAGCTCTTACCTAGTGATGAGCTTTGTTCTTTGAACCCGTAGCCAACTGCACTATCCAACATTCTACATGAACATCTTTATTCAAACCACACTTATCCACACCATCAATATTAACATAGCTATAATTAGATCCATGATTAATCAAAATAGAAAGAACATGATCATAAATTTTACCATCCATCTCAATAACAGATGCATAGTGATATTCCTGCTTGTTATCGACTGCTGCATAAATCCTAAGAATACTTTATCCAACATCCCCCACTTTATGTGCCTCCTATGCTATATAGATTTGTAGTATACTACCCTAACATTGTGGATAATCTCTCCTAGAATGTTCTCCACCACAAGCAAAACACTACAAAGGCTTCCAAACTGCACCCTCATTCTAGTCGTCATACCGAAATCCATGTCCTTTATCAGATGCATTGAATTTCTTATGTGATGTCGCATTCTCTTTGTTACTTGTATCTTGAAGTCTTGCTTGCTTCTTGCCCCATTTTCCTTTATTATTTACATTACCTCTCCTATCCTTCTTACTCTCACATATGCGCTTTGATTCCTTAAATCAATGCTTTAGCTTCCTCATGGCCTCCTCCAATGATCTAGGATCATTAAACTCAATCATGTCCTTGAATTCTACTAACAACCCATTGATAAATCATTGAATCTTGGTCTTATGCTACTTAATGTAATGCACATACCTCAATAAATCAAAGAATATTATAGTGTACTCGTCATCTATCATAGGTCCCATCTTCAGTGCATAGAACTCTTTTTCCCTGTCATCATAGTATCTCTCCTATAGATACTACTTCCAAAATAGTATGTCAAACTCACTCCAAGACAACTCCTCTTCATGAATACCTCTGAGATTCTTTACATCTTCCCAACAAATGTTCACTTTACTTTAAGACTAAATTTAGTTATTTTTACCTTAATGTTCTCTAAGTAAGCATGGAATCTGAAGAACTTGTTCATCCCAAGAAACCATGCTTAATAATGCATCCTATGACCCATTTATTTCTCCATCAATTGTAGTTTCCTTTTATTTATTGAAATCATCTAGAAAATGTCACCTATCACTCCTCCTATAAGGATGATAGCGATGATGACCATGATACCTATCTGAACCAGAACTAGAGTAAATCCCATGTCCACTCCCTCATCTATTAAGTGTATCCAAGAATCTAGCATCTTTGACCATGTCATCTCTATCTAACCTATGCCCACTATGTGACTTGCTACCCTGTTCTCCTTTAGTCCTATCCCCCTTTCCATGATTGATTCTAAGTCGTCCCCAACTTTTCAAGTCTGAGAATCTCTAAAGAATCACCGCATTAACCTATGTTTGTTTCTCCTGTGCCCTAGAAAGTCTCTCCTGTGATTGAATGATTTAGCCATCATCTTCTTTTCAAATCCCTATTTCTACCTTCAAACTTCTCAAAGTATTTGATATGTCAGGAAAATATCCCTCACTATGATGCTCATATGATCTATAGGGAGAATCTCGTGAATTATAGCCTACTACCTTGCTAGTCATCTTTGATCTTCTATTTTTACAAGGTATGTCATGTCAACTAAACAAAATCATAAAAAAATCAATGTACTTCAAATTAGTTTAGGGGAGGATATCTCATCTACAAGACCAAAACAATTATAGCAATACATATATAAACATAATCATATCAACATTTAATCATACCTACCACATACCATGATCTCATGCATACAACTATCACCCTACTAATGTATTCATAACAGCATATAAACTCTGACATGCATGACCAATTCACAACAGACATGGACTCATGATGACCACATGCAACAAAAACACCATCCAATTTTCACATGGTGATAAAACAACAACTATGGCCAACACCATGCATATGAAACAAGACCATAAATGATAAGCATAAGGAAAAAATATGCAACTGACATGTATGCATGACCAACACACATTGTCCATGAAGTCCACAAAGTGAACCATGCTTTGATACGACTTTGTAACACCCTCCTCCCATATGTACTATTGGCTTAAGGGAGCCTAACCCACATTCAAAGTTGTTCACGCCAACCAATAATACTCTAACTACTTGCCCTTTCAGAAATGAATTGAATAGCGCAAGCTGCAGTCTCACCCAAAGCAGTAATTAGGGATGTTACAACCAAGTTTTTGCATCTAGGGATATGTGATAAATGGTTCTTAGGCTCTGATAGTTTAGATCTGCCTTAGTGCATATTGGTAGTCTTCTAGGTCTCTTCACTGTAACAAAGTTAAAATAGCTTCTAGAACTTCATGAAGGTCCACGATCATTCTTTGTTGACTTTAAATAGACGAATCACCTACTTTCTCACATCAATAAATAGTTACCCTAGAGCAGAGTTCACGGACATCTACTTAATTCATCATAAAACATAATAGAAATAGATTTCCACTTTGTGGAAGTTGATAACCAACCATGAAATGAATCATTAAGATAGATTTAGTGAATTCACACAACATTCATTCATTATTTCATAAAAAGATATCATTAAGTGGAAAAATCTAACATAAACATATTCAACCAAAATGCATACTAATTCTTCAAAGCAACCTTTATTGACCTTCAATTCTCATATTATAGACTTTGCTACCTTGCACACTCATCTACAAGGGTCGAGACACTCATTTTTGGACTTCCTAAGGCATCCTATGCACTCAACTGCAGGGGCCTTTCCCTCTTCATCTAAGTGCAGAAAGCAGAGCCTTCCTGCCTTAGCTCTTCCCAAAAACAATTCTACCTTGGCTTTGCTACCATTTTCTATCGCAAGTTATCTCTAAGACCCTATATGAATGAACTATTTATAACTTTCCTTAATACAATACCATAGTTCGTGGACCATGAGAGAATCTTAACACCAACCAGAAACAAGGGCTAAGACCCTTTTGAATCCTATCTATTTGCCTACTTTGCATCCATATTTTGTGGATACATTACATTCCTTTTACAAAATCTTTTACAAAATTGGGTTAAATTAACCCCAAAAATAACCCTAGGGACCCTATCCTAATAGGATAGGAAAAAAAGATCGTGAATCACCTTGAAGTCACTCAGTTTGCATCATGATATTGCTGCAAACACCACCCAGCTCAACCTGCATCACTGCAACTTTGGCAGTACTCTGCACTACTGCCTGTTGTACTTATTCAGCTAATTTCTCAGTTGTTCGCCACTCCACTACATGGCACATGGTCCTTTATGTCGGTTGTAGTCCCATGAGCTTCTCTTGAAGTGACAGAGTAAGCTGACAAGCTTCCTCTAGCCACGACTGTAATCTAGCCTTCAGCAAGGCCTCTTTGCTCTATAACCTTTCAACCTATGTGAGCATCTACTTGCTCTCCTGTAGCTTCGCGAGGCATTCCACTGTCACCAAAGTGTGTCCAGTCACTCCGACCTCATCATACTATCATTTCATTTCCCGAACATCTATGTTTAGCTTCTATAGGTTTAGGTCCTCCTACATACTCATCAATAACTCTATCGTTGCATCAAATATCAAGCAGTAGTCATTGACTACGACATCCAATTTAATCATTCCATCATTAATTATTTCTCTATGTGACTCCCAAACCTCTGGCGAAGTCATTGGCTTCAATTTCAACTACAACTTTGTGATTTTCATCTCGAAATTCAAAATCACCCTACAAACTTTCTCCTTTGATGCATGTACTAGAACAACAAATTTCTGCACTTTGGCTCAGGCCTCTACATCCTTTGTTATGGTCAATTCAAGTACTAACTTGTAGGCCTGATCGATCATTGTTTCCAGTCTCTGGCGTCGTGTCTCTCCAACTCTCCCTTTTTCTTTAGCGCCTTAGTATTCTCTATGAGCAACTGTTCATTGTTGGCCTTAAACTCGTTAACGATGGTGAGGGTGAGTTGTTCCTTGATCCTCAATTCTTCTGACACCCCCTGATCCAACACATGGAGGGTCTGGAGTGGTAGTGTGGCTAGATGCAACCCCATGTCCTTCATTGTATTAATCATAGTGCGGTCCTCTTTTGATTTGGTGCCAACATACCCCTCTAGCAATGGACGACTCTGAGGACCAGAGTCCATTCTAGCTCTACCATTGTGCTACTTCCCTATGTTAGGATCAATTGTTCTGCACATGCTTTCCCGATGCCCTCCTAGATCCTATTTTCCTGTATCTACAGCTCACACAAATCCTTTTGGATTCTCCCCAACATCTGCATATATGTATCCTCAAATTGTTTCAACACCTCTGTTGTTGTGTCCTACACCTTGTCTCTGATCTCATCGAGATCGCCTTTTTTCAGCACCATGGGATCAATATGTGTCTACCTATCAAAATTATGCTTTTTTGTTGTCAGCATATCTTCTCCTACCCGCGCCTCTTTAGGATGAAAGGAGTGCTCTACTCCTAACCACCATATCCTCCCTGATTTGATAGTTATTTCTCATCAATGTGAGGCAAAGTTGATTTATAGCCTTCCTGTGTATTAGATTGTTCCTTTTCGGCCTGCTCCCTAGCAACACAATCTTTCTCCATTTGTTCATTCTCTGCAATTGCCTTAACAACTTCCCTCTTCTTATGTTTGGCCAAAGAAAATGACCTTCTGAGCAACATCCTTCCTCTTCTGCGTAGCAGAGCTTTCTTCAACTTTTCTTGTCCCCACATCTAGTGTCGTAGGTTTGTGCCACTCTACTAGCCAATACACCACAACTTCTTTCACATTTGTCTATAAGACCAAATAAGGCAGCTAGTGCCATATTTTCTCTAGGTCCTTTTGTGCTCTTATTGACACACTATGGAAGTCACCCCTGAACTCCACATAGGCCAAAAAATGCATGAACAAGGTTGGGGATAGACTTGGCCTCTGATTGATCACCATATGAAGGTCCATTTCCATTAGGATCCAGAGACTCTCCATCTCCTTGACGTGTGCCTTATCCTTTGTAGACCATAATGGGGAAACCATGCTACCTTATGTAAATCTTCCTTGTGCAAAGGAAATTGACTATCCTTGGAAACCTCCAAGAAGGTAATAGAATGGAAAATAAAAGGCAAGCATAATGAAATGTCTTTCTTTCTTTATCGGCTTCTCGATAGTTCGCGAGGAACTCTTGGTAGAGATATTTAGCCTGATTATACTAGATTCCCTCTGTGCACTATGTTGCAAGAGACACTACTAAGAAACTGTACTGCACTGATCTTGAATTGAAAGGATAGAGTATGACTTTTTAACAAGACCATACTCCTTCTTCATTTTATCAGCTAATTATTTCTCCCCAGTTTTCCCTCCAAACTCCTTGGCAGGGTCTGCTACATCGTGAGGAAATTTTGTTATCCTATGAATCTATATGTCGGTCATTGGGATAGGCCACCCAAGCCATAGACACCCATCGTGCACTAGTGTGAGGATTCGGCACACACACACCATGTTGGAAATGGAGCAATGATAGTATGGCACTAAGAGGATGTTTAGCAGCCCCGCCTACTCAACACCATAGGCCCACTTCATGGGCTTTAACATTGTAACCCCCATTTCTTCATAATATATATTTGTCATATACTTGTGGGCTTCTAAATTCATAAAATTCTCATGGTCTATGAGGTCTTAGTCCTCCATTTTTAATAATGAAAAGAGCATTAGCCTAGGACCTTCAAATTCGACATGCTCACATAGTAGGGGTGTCGATATTGTGAATTTCCCGGAATCACGATACTTGGGTAGTTTAGTCCTTCCCTTCCATGGAGGGACATACTTAGGAAGCTTTAACATAGACTCAATCTCTTCATCATCAACTTCCTCAAAACCTTGGGATTCTTCTTCCTCTAAATCCGCCACTTTCTCCTTCTGCCGCCCCTCCGGATTCATCCTTGGTGACATTCTCACAAGCACCAGATTCTTCTGATTTTCGTTTGTGGTTGAGCGCCTCTCCCTTGTGGTAGGTTGTTTCTCTTTTAATAGAGTTTTCTTCGGCCTAGGCGACCTCAGTGCCGTAGCCACATCAAGCATAGCTTCCATACTGGTTAGTTTAGTGCCTGGCACATAAGAAAAAATAGCTTTTGAACTTATGGCTTCAACTAGATTTGTAGTAGTCATATTCTCAATGAATCACTCTCAGGCTACTACTATGTAGTTTTCAAAAGAGGGGCACATCACAAATGCTTCCTAGAATGCATGATTCCTATGCTTCAGACAACAAAATGAGCAAGCAACTCTCATAATTCAAAGTGTTCTTTGTTGGAAAAACATGTGTAATTTATAAGGGGTTTTGAATTCAAATCCGACCATTCCCCCCAAATTTTGACAATAAATTCCCCTTTGGCGGTAGATCTCCAAATATTTTCATAATAAATAAGGCCTACCCACTCTCCTTAACTATTTTTTAGCCATCAAATCATGAATAGTAACCACAACGGTTACCTCTGGACCCACCTTCGCGGTAGCATTCTCTATGGTGCAACTAATGTAATGCAACTTCACGTATCGCACCCTCGTCATCTGTCATACAACCTTCCTACCATGCTCTTCACCTCATCAATCAACATAGTTTATAGACCTGCAATCCCTTCTAGCTAGCTAGATTGCTGAGACTGTCGTGCTACCATATAGTCATCAGGGAGGGGAAAGATCCCCTGTACACAACTCCAATCTACTGCCATTCACTTTTCTAGGGAATGGTTCCCCATTTAGCTTCATGAGCTAAAATGAACCACCATACGTGATATCATTAACAACATATGGCTCCAACCAATGCATTTTAATTTTTCCTCGAAACTTCATGAACTTGCTAACATAAAACAACACCATATCATCTACTTTGAATGTGTGCAGGTTAATATGCCAATCATGCCATGATTTCTCATATTCATTTTGCACTTGTTGATGAAATCATGTAAGGAAGTGGTATTCTTCTAACTCCATGATCTACATGATCCGTTTCTCCGAGGTCTCGCATTCTCCCATCTCAGACAAGGGTGCAATCTTTAAACTGGGGACAATATACTCCACTGACATGACTGCTTCAATTCCATAGATCAACTTGAATGGCATTTGTCCTGTTAACTTCTTGCAGGTCATCCTATAAGCCCATAACATGGTAGGTATGTGCATGTCCCAGTCATTCCTTTACGCGTTGCATCCCTTTGTCAATGCATGCTCCAAGATCTTATTAAAATCCTTCGTTGTTCCATTCACTTGTGGGTGATTATGCATGTTGTTTTGATGGTATAGCTGAAATTCTTCCAACATCATGCTAATCATTTCATTCAGGAAATGTTTTTCTTGATCACTCATCATAATATTAGGACATCCAAACCATGTTAAGACATACTGAAAGAGAAACTTCGCAACAGTGGCAGCTGTACAATCCGTCACTAGTTGTCCTTCCACCAATTGTGTTAAATACTTTGTTGCAGTAATAATATACTATGCACCCCTCCTTTTTCCTGGTGGTTGTATTGGACCTATAAAGTCAATGATGCACTTATCATGTACTTGCAATGAGACTTGAGGATTTAAGGGCAATTCATCCCTTCACGAAGGCTTCCCCGTCCTTTGCTAACCATTGCATGCCTTATAATATGCCTTAGAATCCTTGTGTAATGTTGCCCACCATAACCAAGAACATAAAATATTATGTGTGGTCTCTTTCCCTACATAGTGGCCTCCTACCACTCCCCCGTGGGCTTCAGCTAGGGTAATCGCACATTCGTGTTTCGTAATATACCTTTGCAATATCTCATCCATTCCCATCTTGTACAAATGACCCGCAATTATTGTAAAATATATGACGCAAAGTACAAACTCCTTCTTTTGTTGAGTAGTATAGCCTTTTGGAGTTCTTCTCATTGTTAAAGGTTGAATAATCTCAACAAAATGGTCGTCTCCAACATGTACCACAAGAGCTATGCATTTGTGAGTCCTTCCTCCAAGCTACATGGTTCTTCACCTATTTCAATCCTTGATAGATTGTTCAGACTAGCATTTAACCTTCCGGGCTTCAAAATTACCTCAAAGTCATGTTCCTATCATAATAGCATCCATCAAGATATCTTTCCCCCTAACACAAGCTTATTGATCAGGAAATTTCACGCAGATTTGTCTGCATACATCTTGATGTGTTTGGCCAACAGATAATGCCTGAATTTCTACAATGCATAGACCATCGCTAGCCCTTCGTGCTTTGTGGTGGAGTAATTCTTCTCAACTTTGGATAGCTTTCTGCTCACAAAAGCTATTGGATGATCAATCTCACTCTCTCCTTGGGTTAGTACTACTCTTAGCACAATACAAGAGGCATGAACATGCACATGAAACTCCCTTTTCCAGTATTGAAACACTAAAATAGGCACTACCACCATCTTCTCCTTCAAGACATCTAAGTTGCACTGATAGTCTTAATCCCACCAGAACATCGGATCGTTTTTTAGCAACTTTTCAATCGGTGGAGTTATTTGGGCATATGACTTGATGAACTTTTTGTAGTACCCAATGTGTCCCAATGTCACGTGTAATTGTTTCATATTCCTAGGGGGTTCCAAATTTATAATAATGAAAATCTTTGTAGGGTCCACCATCAATCCCTACTTACAAACAACGTGGCCAAGCAAAACACTAAAAGGCACACAAAATATACACTTCTTCAAGTTCAATGTGATCTGAAATCTTCGACATGTGTCCTGCATGAGGCACAAACTCACAATATGTCCCTTTACCAACCCGAACACAGTCCAGTCATCAAAATATACTTCAAGAAATTTATAAATAAATTCTTTGAATGTCGTGATCACTACCCGAGAAAAGATTTCAGGTGTGTTCCTCAATCCGAATTGGATAATCATATATTGGTAGCAACCCCACTCTGTTGTATAGGTTGTTTTTCTTCTGTCATGATCTTTATTTGATGATAAATCTAAAATCCATCAGCAAATGAATACACTTCCTATCCACCAACATTCTCTAATACTTCATTAGTAAACGGTGTCAGAAATGGGTCATGCATAGAGGAATCATTCAACTTCTGCAAATCTACATATATGAAATTTTTTCGCTTCTGTTTATTTTTATTACCACTATTGGGCATACCCAACCAGATCTTCTACAAGCTCCATAATGTAGCTTCCAACATCCTATCTAGTCCTAGGCACACCTTTTCTTTATACTTTGGATTCAATCAATAAGGTTGTTGTTTAATAGGCTTTGCATCCAGTTTCGATGTAATCTTCATAATGCCTAAATCTTTGACAATCCTTTTCATATTTGAAAACATCATGCAAAATAAGTCCTAGTACTCATGTAGTAGCTCCACTACCTTGTTAACCATATCCTTGTCCCAATAATCTCCTTTCTTGGTGAACTTGGATTCTTCTTCTGACCTATTGTTCACCTATCAAATTTTTAGAGGCTGGGATATATCTAAGTTCACTACCTTAGGTCTTTCAACCTCGCATTGTCCTTCAGTCTCAGGGATGGTAATATTATGTGGGTCATCATCTTCTTCAGAAGTCACATTATAGAATTCCAACGCATGTAGTAGTTGTGGACTCCAATCTCGCTGAGTCCGTTCTACAAAATCCTTCAAAATTCTGAATATAGTTGCTTTAATTTCTTGGAGCGCCTCATCAATGCTCTCAAACCTATCCATGAAGCTGAACATTAATGGAAAACTCTACCTTAAAACATCCCATTCAGGTGTTCCATGGTGAGGCTTTGTCTCTGAATACCAATTCATTGGCATGGTATCTAACGTATGATTGAATATATGCACCCATTATGGTTGTGCTTCTCTTCCCCAAGCCTTAGTCTATCATGCTAAATGATTGCATGGATCATTTAGCACAATAGAAAAATCATCAATGCTCTCAAACCTATCGACGAAACTGAACATTAATAGAAAACTCTACTTTAAAACATCCCATTCAGGTGTTCCACGATGAAGCTCTGTCTCCAAATACCAATTCATTGGCATGGTATCTAACATATGACTAGATATATGGACCCATTATGGTTGTGCTTCTCTTCCCCAAGTCTTATTCTATTGTGCTAAATGATCGCATGGATCATCCTTCCCACTATATCTTTTTTTCATCCTGGTGTTACCATAACCAAACCTTAGCTTCATCATTTTGTGGTATTCTCTCCAACCATCAAAGCTCTCCTTGTGTGTACCCTACCAATAGCCAGGCATAGCACACAACACTAATTCTAGTGCCTACAATAGATGTTCTTCCAATAATTCTCATTCAAATTCATCGAATAACAATTCCACATCAGTCAACCCATCATAATGTGGAAGGTTTCTTACCTCAGTCGAAACATACCTTAGCAACTTGGTCATCATATTTTAGAGGCGCGTAGATACTTTGTGCAACCAATTCTACCAATTACCAAGCTCTTCATGTGAATCTAAGGAACAAGAGCTATCCCTGTCCCACACAATTCGTCCATCTATTGTAGGATTGATCCAATCCTCATTGTGTGATGTTATATTGTACATTTGATTGAGATCATCATCACTTTCTACATAGTCGCACAAAGGTTCAGTGTAACGTGTTCCTTCTATAGGGTCTATTGGCACTACTACCCTGAGTGACTTCTTCTCAGAGCACATCTTTCATTTCTTCAATTTGATTACCCCATTCATGTGAATACCCTAGTCGATTCCTAGTAGTGCGGGGTATGGCTTATTGTTATCCACTATCTCAATGACCTCAAAATTAGCTAGTGCACTTGCACCCTTAATGCCCATTGTTACTCCATATAAGTACCCCATTGGAATAATATTCTACTAACTTTCCATGCACAACTCAATAAGATACCACTACTATATAGGTCTCCCCATCCCTTCCCTTGTCTGTTTAGGGAAGACATTTGCATCAAACCCCATATCCAAGATTACCTGGTCCATTTCATATCAACCTATTTGCACAATGAGCCTCATTTCACGCCTTGTTTGTTCCCTAAGCTTGACAATTTTCCTCACTTTGCGCTAGTCCGTAGGATTCTTTTCCTTATTGGCACATTTGTCTATTAAGTCTTGCAACCCTTTGATGGATTTCTGATAACAAAGAAACTTCATACAAGTCTTCATAAGGGTAGCTAGTATTGACAGATCTAATTCTTGCATCACATTAGTCTCCAACAACCTCTCCTGACTTGTTGAGGTGGAGGCCCCAACAAAGTTCTTGTTTCTTCCAAGTGAGTCTCTTTAGCACGGTTCAGGTCAAAGTCGATTTCCTTCTAGCAACCTTTCATACCCATCCCTCTTCCTCAAGCTACTTACCTTTATCTGCACCCGTTGTTATACCACTTCCTAACACAATGTTTATGTTCATTCCTCTTCGCAGGGCTCAGTTGTCATCATCTAAATGTTCTACATAGGTTACTGGGGATGTGCTTTATTTTCTTCCATATTTTCCATAAGGAATAGAAATTCCACTATGAAATGATCAAACTGTCAATAATACTGACATGAGGGATGCATGGGATTTCGAAAATCATGCATGTTGTGGCCTACTTCGCCATAGTTATAGGAAATTACCTACCCACACCCTCACCATGGTCCAATGCCTCTTCCTCATCCTCATCCTCAGAATCCCCCGGGCGCTACTCCTACTTCTTGATCCTGTGGCTGACTTTATGCCTCCATTCTGCAGGTAGGCATACTCATCAACTCATAATTTCTACAATAGCACTCATCATGCCCTACAGACTTACAGAAATTGCAAAAAAACTGTTGAGGGGTTTGTATAAACTTCTATAGTAGGTGGTAGTTATCTGTAGCATCTTGTCTTGTGACTTGACAAATAGCATGCCACAATTTAGTTCCCACGCTCATCCCAATATTAATATTTGGTTTCAAGGGTATAGGTCCTCCCCCTATAATATACTTCTTAAAGGCTGGGTAGTGATCCTTATCATCTCCATGGACTTTACATTTTAGACACTAGATCTCACTGCGCATCTTTGGCTGATATTCCCTTCCTTTCTTCAGGATTTACAACTCCAAGTGCAGGCCCTTTAGTTGTGAATGAATATGTTGCACCCCAAGATTCCTATCTAGAATAGGTGATGCATGAAGCCTCATTGTGATCTCCAAGGATTCTACTTGCATTACTATCTTCTAATGTGACAAAGGTATGCTTAAATGCGGAAAAAATGATGCTACAAACTAGTCACGATGCTGGGTATCTATGAATTGCATATTAGCCTACCTGATCTGGCACTTCAACCTCTGATCCAAGTCACAAGGCATCTCATCAACTCTCACTCAAATCTCCTTAAATCCAATAACTGACTGCGCCTTTGACATAGGCCTACTGAACTCCTTGTTTAAAGTTAGCTAGGTATCTGCCAATGACACGTTGGGGTTATCAGTGAAATACTTGATATACCATGTTAATGTGTGGTCCTGTAATCGCGTGACCAATTGTGCTTTCTTAATATTGTCATCAGTAACCTAGTGCTTTTCAAAATTGTTTGGGATCTTTGTTTCTCATTCCTTTAAAAATCGACATCTTTATTGCATTTTCCATGTTGAGTGGTGGAAGTGGAGGTGGAGGAGGTGAAGGTGTAGGTGTATGACATGGAGGTGGAGGTGAAGGTGGAGTGGATGGATGAGATATCCTTGTAATACCCTGAGTTATTAATTGAATGGTACTTCATAGTGTAGTCAACACCGCCCCTTCATTGTCACTTGAAGGGGGTTCAATAAGCTGACTACATTCTAGGCTAGATCCTCTGTTTCTTCTAAATAATCTCCCACTTTGTGTAGACCCAAATATCAAGGTAACTACATAAACCTTTTTTCAAATACTTACCTTGCAGTGCTTTAAAGATCCTTTGCTCCTCTTCATTATAGCTAATATTCTTGTCAATCAAGAAATAAGTCACAAATCTTCCCAATGTGCGATCAACCCAGTGATCCACTGCCTACGTGATATTTCTTCTTGATGCCTCTAGACATCACACAAGTTCAGGAGTCCAAACTATATGTCTTTGAGCCTCCACGTCCCTTGATCATCAGCTAATTTAGAAAACTACTCACATAACTCTTCAAGGAAGAAATAAAAGAACATGTTAGTCTCATCTGTGTACAAAAATCTCTACAACGACTTCTCCTTTGATAATTTAGGGGTCTTGTTCTCCTAAGCCATGACTGTGTGCAATTTTTTAGCAATCCACTTATCAAGCTCTTTCTTCATTGGAAACCATTTACCACACCTCTTAGATAGATCCTAGTCCAGGCAACTGAACCATTTGTTGGTTTAAGGGGGCCTAACCCAGGTTCAAAGTTGATCGCACCAACTAAGAAAATCGTAACTCCTAGCCCTTTCAGCAACAACCTGCATAGCGTAGGCCACATTCTCACTCGAAGAGGTATTGGTAGATGCTAAAACCAAGTTTCTACATCCAGGGATATGTGATAAAGGGTGCTTTGGCTCTGATAGTTCAGATCTGCCTTCGTGCAGATCGGTAGTCTTCTAGGACTCTTCATTGTAACTAAGGTAAAACAACTTCCGATCCTTTGTGAAGGTCCATGATGAGTCTTTGTGGACTTTAAACAGACGATTCACCTACTTTCACGCATCAATAAACAAACCGACATTGGAGTTCACAGAGATCTACTTAATTCATCAGAAAACATAACATTGCAGTTCATGGAGCTCTACTTAATTCATTAGAAAACATAATATAAATAGCTTTTAGCTTCGCAGAAGTATATAACCATTCATGTCATGCATCATTAAGATAGATTCAGTGAATTTGTGCAACATTGATTCGTTATTTCATAAAAACATGTCATTAAGCAATAGAATATATCATAAATAGATTCAACAAAAATGCACACTAATTCTTCAAAACAGTCTTTATTGACCTTCAATTCTCATATTATTACTCTTCTACCTTGTGCACTCAGCTGTAGGGGTCTACGCACTTAGTTTCATACTTCCTAAGGCCTCATGCACAATCAGCTGCAGGAGCCTTTCCCTTCTCGCCTAAGTGCAGGAAGTAGAGCCTTCCTACCTTAGCTCTTGCTCAAAATAGTTCTAACTTGGCTTTGCTACCATTTTCTATCCCAAGTTATCTCTAGGACTCGTTATGACCAAATTATTTAAAGGTTTCCTTCATACAATACCATGGTCCATAGAATGTGGGAGAATCTTAAAACTAACCAAAAACAAGGGCTAAGATGCTTTTCACTCTTATATATCTATGTGCTTTGCATCCACATTTCGCAGAGACTTCACATTCCTTTTACAAAATGTTTTACAAAGTTGGGTTAAATTAACCTCAAAACTAACCCTAGGGAGCCTATCCCACCATGTACCGAATTTAACTAGTTAACAGGGGTAAAAATGTGATGAGAGTCTACTATGATGTGATTCAACTCCCCATGTACACTTATGGAAGTGGAACCAATAAAAAAAAACAATTATGATGTTCTGCTACTGTTACAAAACCTTGAGTAGCCAACCAACCCTTCCAGGTGACCAACCACTGATACAACTTGATATTTCACTAATATGGACCCTCATCTGCTCCCATTACAAGCCATGCATGTCACTGAGGTCTTTCAATCACTCCCATAGCGAGGCATGCCAGTGACTATGAAATTTTTCAATTAGTTCCGACCTAGCGAACCCAGATTATGTGCCACATTTTCAGGGTCAGGGCTCAGGCCACTGCCCAAAAGTTCTTGAAACTTTTACAAATGATAAATAAAAATTGAACAAGGATAGTGATGCAATCATTGGTACAGGTACTTGATCTGACCGCTACTAGACATGACAATCATTTCGTCAAACATGTCACAAATATGGAATCTACATGTCATAACTATGAATATGAGCGTAAGGGTCTCATAGTTATCTCACATTCATAAGGAAGTATTTATTCCTCATCAAAATAGTTTCATTATCATATACTTGGTATTATATTCATTTTTCATCTGTGCACTAATCAAAACATGATGAGATTCATACATCAAGATTGTCATAAAACATCTTGTTAACTAGCATATATTCAACAAAAATAACAAAGATATAAAAACCATAAAAACACATAAACAAGTGTATTTACCCATTAAATACAAGAGGAAATTATCTCTTATTAACATATGAAAAGTGCAACTAGGTCTAGGACTTCCAAATAGCATGTGAAAGTAGATTGGCTGAACCAAATCCTTCCTTCATCCAATCACCCTCGTGCCATATTCCAAACATGAATGTGAGATATCGTGAAACAAATAAAACCAATGAGATATCATGAAACCAATGATTCCACCTCACATTTAGACATCACCAATCATCACTAGATAAATCTCTACCTAACTTGTCTAAGGCTCCAAAGCATCTGTTCCAGCCAAGGTTTCTAGGACTATTAAATCAACCCATAACTATTGTCAGGATTCCAGAGAATTTGTCCAACCAAGATTTCCAAGACTAGTAACTAAACCCATGAAGGGCTTCCAAAACATTTTTCCAACCAAGGATTCTAGGACTTGTAATTCAACCTAAGCTGTTACAGGGCTTCCAGATCATTTGTCCAATGGAGGCTTCTAGTAACTAGTAACTCAACCCACAACCATAAGGAACATGAGAACCAACCAAGAAATAAAGGAAAGAAACCCAGAACACCATGGTTGTCTAAGAAATGGAAGGGTTATCAAAACCCATTGTCAATCCAGGAAATCCTCCATGCCAATGGTAGATCATAACCACGAAATGGCATGCATGTGCCATGCATACCAAAAATATCAGTGAAATCATACATGAAACTCAGTACCTACAAGTAAAATGCATTGTAGATGTTGATAATGATGTCCTCTTGCACTTTCCCCCTCTTCCTTAGGCCTTCTCACTCTAATCCCAAGTTTTCCAACTCCTCCAAGAGTGCTCCAAGAAAATTGTAAATGTCCAAGAGTAAGAGAGAGAGAGTAGAATAGAGAACTCCATGCTAAAAATGATAGAAGTATGCCAATTGATCCTCATAAGACTTTTTATTGATGAGGCCTCTAATTACTTTAATTTTTCATTATTTCCTTAATTTTCCTCCTCACATGCAACCTGTAACCTTTCATCTTCCTTTTCTTCTATTTTCCATTATTTTCATAAGCCAAATTCCAATTAATGTCACTTTTCCTTTCTGAAGCCTTTTCCATTTCCTTTCCCAATTTCCATCGTTAATTAATCACAAGTGATCCCCATCACTATGGCTTTTCCCAATATTCAGCTTAGAATACGTGTCCCATGACCATGGTTATTATTTTTTGCCTTTATTAACTTTATTAAATGGATTTTTGACAAGGGTTGTTACAACCAGATCTGGAACAAAACAAGATTGCAGATAGAAGAACAAACACAGGATTAAATCTGAGACAACAGGTGTCAGAGAAAAATTTTGTGTCTTTGAGGTTGCAAGCACAACCAAAAATATGAGTTGTGCTGAGTGTTGTTATAACTGCACGCTTGACACTGGAAAATTTTGGTTGTAAGTTCACAACCACGTCTATGAAGTTCAGTTGATGTGGTTGGGGGAAAATCTATTTTTTTCGAAATTCCTGCACAGAAGGAAAAACAAAAAACCAATATTACAAAAAATAAACCACAAAAATAACCAAAAATTATTAGAAAATATCAGGAAGGCCCTAGAAACTAGAACAACAGATAATCAAAGAAATCCAAAAGCAAAGTGGGAAAAGAAAGAAATTCTCCCATTTAAAGCACTAGTTCTATTGCTGTTAATTCTACATGCCAGTAGTTATTTCTTCATGATCTTACAACTAATTAGGATCACCAACCAACAAAAAAATGGCTAAGTCAATTTAACAAAAGTTATGAAACCAAATTCCCATGGAATCAACTTCCATTTAATTTCTAATGTTGTAAAGGATGAGTGAGTATATTGCCTTGTCGTAGGTCGGTGAAGGGTTTTTGGCCTACTCTAGAATCCCTGCTCTCCAATCAGGTGATCCTTTTCATCTAATTTTGATGTAAATCCTAAAAAGAGACACAAACAGATAAAGATGACAAGTGATCTTTTATGGAAGATCATCAACTAAAAACATCGTGAAATACACATGTAAATCAATACAAATGTTGATATAAAGGAAAGGAACAGGAATTCCCATTAACCATTTAAATGTGAATACACCATTAAACCTCCAGCTTCGGTACTCTTCTCCTCATTCCAACAGAGTCAACCCACTATAACGAAGAAGGAATTAAAATTGCATGAAGCCATCAAATTTGAATCACAAAGCATCATAGAATCTCTAAAGATCACTCTCCAAATCTTTAGTTATCCAAAGACTATCCTCACCCTCTAAGATGTACCAATATAAATATGAAAATGAAGATTCCAGGAGGATGAATGTAGACACTGAGGACCACGAAAAGTTAGAGAAGATGCTCAATAATGAGTCCTCGCCATCTCAAATATATAGGATAATATGGTGAGTTGAACTAATCTCCTAGGAACCATAAGTCTCTATAACAAGTCCCCCAACTGCATGCACAAAACAATGAAATCTTAGCTATGACCACACAAATAGTATGTGTTCCATGCGGTTGGAAGTTTTGAACTGCACACACAAGATGGGATCCATGCGATTGTGACATAACAGTAGGAAAAATAGTGGTTAAGGCACAAAAGAAGCCCAATCCACATAATTACTCAAAGGAACTAACCCTTGGGATCAAAATAAGTTGATAACACTTCCTTTTGCAACAACTTGGCCACTCTAATTTATAGTTTGGTTGTCTTGGCACAAAGGGTACTATAATGTTGAATTAATGAGGTTACTCCAAATAAGGGTTTCAATTCTTATTAGAATAACTCAGTGGTGCACTCTACCACGACCACCCACTAGAGAAGGTTAGCATACACATGGAATGGTGTGAAACTAGTTGCATGCATGTCAAAATTGCTAAATTATGCTAGATTGTGGAAGGCTCGTTGACTTATTGAATAGTATTCAGGACAAAAATCGAGTTATCATTACAAGAAATGGAGGGAATTGAAAGTGGTATGCAAATTTTAAGTGAAATAAGGCATAATAATGTTGCATATGAACACTCAAAAATTATAGGAAGGGTGATCGATAGATTTTTATAGTGATAGAAAATTAAGCTAAATAAGAGAATATAAAAAGAAGGCTACATGGGGAGGCATATACATGGGAAATTAAGGGAAAATGTATATAAAAAAAATTAATGAGATAAAACAAAAAATTAGTGTAGGGGAGTCTTGCTTGTTAAAAATAAAAATTATTTTTTTCTAATAGTCAAAATCAATTTAGAGATAAATTATTACGTCAAGCATAGTCCAATTTACCAATATCGTTTTGTGGAAATATTTATGTTGAAGTTGAAGGTGGAAGATTATTATCTTAGCTAATGTTGAAAAGAAAATGTAACTTAAAGGATTTCTAGTACTACTTAGTTTATTTTGGTACCAAAGTTAAATTTCAACCCTTGTAACTCTGATCTCTATAATAGAATCGAACCAAGTATGAAATCTGAAGAAAATAAAACCAAAACTAGAAATTGATGTTGCTATAAAATAACTACAGTGGAAATGATAAGTAAGGTGATGAGTAGAAAAAGAAAATTTTTGCATTACAAGATTTGTATTGAAGAAGAAATCTAAGCTCTTGAATCCTCCCAAGGATACAAGGTAACCTCGTAATTTTGGAACAACTAGCTTCTCCTTTTCTTCCTAGGGTATCATTACCATTTTATTCAAACCATGTTAAACATTTTTACTGTTGTCAGCTCTCAAACAATAGTATTTTACACATCAAACTATGACACATTTCCTATTTATGTGAAAATATTAGTTGAAGTCACACATAGAAGGAAACCATTGGATTACCAACCAATGATGGATGTTGTTAATCAATTTGAAAACACTCATGTTTGATATTAATGACTGTCAAAATTCCCTAGTATAAAATTGTTAAAGATGAATAAACGTGGTTGATTTGAATCCATTACAAGATCAATTCAATAGGAAGCATTAACAAATACTAATTGTTATTAGCAGGAGAGTCTGCTAATGATGTATTCAAACCTCTAGCTATCATTTAGTGTCTCTAACCTTGACCCATAATAAAGTATTGAATTTGATGGGGAAACGTTTGTTAAAAAGAAGGCCCTAATGACTCCTCCATTGTCCAATGTGAGAAAAGAAGCAATAATTTTAATATTTACAAAAAGAATTAAAAGCACACAATATTTAGCAAGGAGTAGCTTGCGAGCAATCTAGTTTTCAAGCAAGCCCACATCTAGTGATGTTAGAAGGTTCATTTCCATGGTTAGAATAACAATTTGTTTTTACATTTTTTTTCTTTTTACATATAGATATTTTCCCTATTCTTCTGCATCTTTTATTATATATATATATATATAGAATGAAAATAAAGGGGAAGTGAAAGAGGGAGTAAAAGGCTTTCCACTCACTACTTCCATATTTTAATGCTACATGAAATATTGAACAAATTTCTCCTTAGATATGGGCTTGTGATACAACCTAAATCGATGAAAATTAACTAGAAAGGAAATTTTATCATCATCAATGATCCTTATTCTAACTTAGCCATTGTCAAAGAGGGTCTCAAACTCATAAGACCCCATCCACCATGTGGTAATATTTCATTTGTAGTTCTTAAATCTAGTGTAGAATAGAGGGCCCAATCATTAGTTTTAAGTGATTTTTATTTATAAATTGATGATTCCATCTAGCTGGATGCTCATAAACAAGAATAGTAAGTTGGATGGCATATAGTCGAATCTCAACCAAATTGTGAAGCTTATCAACTCTATGGTCTTGGGCCCATGAAAATATATATTCAAATATATGGTGATCATGAATATATTCCATTAAAAATCAATGGGAAAGAGAACCCATTTTCCATATACAAGCTCATAGGACGTGAATTTGATAGTATCCCTCCACATTGTCCTATAATCCCAAAGTGCTTCTTGGAGCCTTCCACCCAATCTTTGTGACATTGTTGCACCCTCTCAGTCATGGCGGATTCCAACACTTTGTTTGTAGATTCTACCTATCCATTGGCCTACCAGTGGTATGTGTTGTACCTCTAAGATAATAGTGGTCAGTTACCAATGCCAAAGCATCTAAGATAAATGTTTTGTGGGTTTTTGTTTTGATTTGGGAGACCAATGAATGAAACAAATTTAGAACTGATATACCTAATACATTGAATAGTATTAATATTTTAGTAAAGGGTTGCTATAAAATTTCACACAATGATAAAGCTTCCATAGTGGTGAGTAGAAAACAAAAAATAATATGATTATTACAATTCTCAGATAGACAGTTACATAATCACAAGTACGAAAACCTCTGACCAATGTTCAGAAGATTCAAGAAAATATGATTATGCTTACAACAAGATGTTGATGAATTATTGATTCAGAGAGAATTAATTAAATAGACAGTTCATTAATCCATTCTCTTTAATGATCATCACTTCAGAAAGCTTATAGGAATAGACTGAAACACAGTTATTCCTACCTAGTTATCTCTATAAAGTCATAAGAATATGAAGAAAAACATAATGAGCAATACTGAAAAAACTTACATGAAACACAAACTATGCAAAACAGAATTCAAAATCCTTTGATTCGTTTTGAGGTTCTAGAAAAACCAAGTACAACAAATGTCCAAAAATGCTTCATCAAGGGTGCAACCAGGGTCAAAGGTGAATAATGAGTAATGGCCAACAAATAATGAACCCCTAGATAACTCGAGAAGATATTTATTTATACAAAAAGAAGAAAATATCCTAAACTATTTAAGGATTTATTCTAGGAAAAGGAAGAGTCTTCATGCAAGAAGATAGAGACAACTATTGAACTACTGCTTGATGCCCCTGTTTTTTAGGTTTTGCTGGCTTTGGCTTTTTATATTTTGCCTTTTAAGCTGCATGTCTGTTTGATCTTTAAGATGGATGTGATGTTCACTTATGATTTTCCATCTGATACACTTTGACCTCTGTGAATATCCTTTATTGTGTTCCTTTACCTTTACTGTACATTTCAAGTTTTTACTATATATTTCAAGTGTAAATCATTTAAATTTTATATCTCAGCATCAGGTAATTTAGATTTTCATCATCTCATTTTTCCTTAACTGTATGCAGGATTTTGAATTCATTTTCTTGTAAACTTGGAACAACAGGTTTCATATGATCACCTGCAAAAGACAACAAATGTTAAGAAAAACATAGGTTGGGAGGGAGGGCCGAAATGGCTTCATTTTGAGTTGAAAACTCTATGGAAGGAGTCCAGAGTGTTATCAAAAGCTAAACAATGGTTATATGGGTTGTAGAGGCTTCGGGTGGTGCACGACGGTTTATACAGGTTTTTATGTGTAAATTGGTGAAAAGAGTGAGGTTTAGGGTTTAACGTTTAAATGGGTAAATGTTCAACTTTTCAAAATTTTGGCACAAAGAAGAGTGAATAAGGAATACCACATTCGGGAGTATGGTAGAGTGGTAAGTGGATTGATCACATCACTTTTGTGGCGAAGGTGGTTTTTAGAGGGGGTCACCGGATCTACTCCATTAGCTGACACGTAGCACTAGGGGGTCGGCACAAAACCACCTTATTGGGCGGATAAGTTTCGGTCATCGGGCCAACCCAATATGGATGTGGTGCATTGGATGAGAGCACCTTTGATCTAATGGTGATCGGGCCGAGGAAAAAGGGAAGAGAAATGGAGGGACCCGGTGGGTTAATTATGGCAGTATCACACTTAATTACAGGTTTAAACTCAGATTAGGTGATCGGGATGATTAATGGAGGTTTAATTAAATTTACCGTGAATCAATAAGTTAATGGGTTTTGGGTGAAATACATAGTTTTATAGTTAAAACAAGGTTTTGGGATATTTACTTAAAAGGATTCAATAATATGTAGTACTTGGTATTTTAGAGATTTAATATATTAAATTAAAAGTTAATACGAATATGAGCGGAAAGGAGATATGCTAAGTAAAATGTAAATTTGGAATTATATGCTCGTCATCCACATACATTAGTACTTAGGATAAAACTCATTTGTGGGTTTTTGGAGTTTTTGTGAGTGAAAGGGGAATTAACATGGGATTTCCATTTTTCCTAGGCAAATGGTGTTTAGCCTAAGGAAAAGGTTTTTTTTAGGGAAATGAAGAAATTTAACTTTTGTGAAGGGAATTCCAATATTTAATACCTATAAGTATCTAAGCCAAGGGTTCGGTCCCACCAGAAGTCAGAGAAATGCTCTGAGCCTTTATCACTAAAGGTTTTAGTATTAGAGAACATCTGGGAAGGGGAAATTAATATGTAGTGGAGGATGAGATGACATGAGGGGGAGGTTAACTAGTCATTTGTTAACTTCAACAACCTTTCTTCTACTTACCTTTTGCTTACCTAGAATTTTTATTCACTTAATGGGTGCAAACCCTTTTCTTTTCCCTTTTCTTAAAGAAAAAACTATCTAATTATAACCTGATAGCATCCAAGGGCTCAGATTAAACTAATGAGCTCCTTATTATTCTCTACCTAACTTCTGATCTGCCAAGATTAAACAGTTTGGCTAGATCTTTACTCTCTGACTATAAACATGAAATTTAAGGCATGAAGAAATCAAGATTAAGCTATTTGACTATCAGAGGTTATGGCATTTATGACAAGTTGCACACAACCATTATTTTGCAGAAAAAGGTAAAATAGTAGTGGCATTTGAACTTGCACACTTTCAGAGTTTATTTCTTTTTCTTTTCTCTCTAACTTAACATTTTGTTTTATGCCTTGATTTTTTAGGGCATTTATCCTAACATTTTCTTTGATATGAACATATTTCCTAACATTTTTGTTTAATATTCTTTTTGTCCATATCCTATCTTAACATTTTGTAAATATATTTTTCATTTTCTTTGACTAATTTATTCTATATTATCAAAACCAAAAAATGCCACAACATCGGCTCCAATTGGGGACTACTTTCTCCTATAGAATTTAGAGAACCTATAGATCCATGTGCCTTCTCCTCGGGCTCTGGAGTCTTTATTGTAGAAAATCACACTGATGTCTTGGAAAGAAACTGGAATCTTTACAATGAAATGTATCCTAGCTTCTTAGTACTAAATGACATGTTTGAGAAACCTTCTGTTTACAAGATAAGTGGAATATTGTGCCTCAATATTTTGCAGCACAAAGGTGTTGTTACCCTTTACTTTAGCAATTGGTAATGGACCAAACAGTAAATTATCAAAATTGCCATGCTTTCCCTTTTCCTCCCTCCTAGAGTCCCATCTTAGGACAAGGTCACCTTCTCTGAAGTCCCTTTCCTTGGCTCTTTTTCAAATGGGCATTTCATCTTATTCTGATATGTCTTCAATTTGTAATGAACTTCATCTCTATCTTCATTAAGTTCAATAATCTGATTTATTCTCCTTGAAAAATCATTAGGTTCATATATTGAATCCTACAACAATTTTAAAACAGGGAAGGCCAAATTGGTAGGGAAGATTGCATATTCCCCATAGACTAATTGGAAAGGAGATTTTCCAGTTGATCTCTTTGGAGTAATTCTATTTTCCCACTCTGATAAATCAAATGAGAATCCCAACTCTTTTTATGATCAACTAGAGTCTTTTTTATTACCTTTACTAGACTTTTATTTGACAATTTTGTGAGGCCATTAACTTGAGGGTAGTATGGAGTTGAATGATGTAACATAATATGATATTTTTGGCAAAACTCAATCATTTTAATAGTAGAGAATGCTGCTACATTATCTACGACAATCTGAGTTTGGCAACCAAACCTAGATAAGATGTTCTCTTGAATGAATTTAATTACTACTAACTCAGTAGCATTTCTTACAAGAATTGCTTCTACCCATTCAGTGAAGTAGTCTATTGTTGTGATAATCCATTTGTGCTAATTACTTGAAGTGATATGAATTTCTCCAATAAAATCTAATCCCCATTGAAGGAAATGTGTTGAGATTATTGATGGTATTAGTGGAAGAGCTACTAGTTTCTGCTTGTTAGCAAACATCTGAAAAGGAACACAACCTTTGACCTTTTCCCCTACTTGAAAGAACAATTTTGGCCAATAAAATCCTCCCCTTAATATCTTGTATGTTGTTGCTCTCCAAGCATAATTTCCTCTGCAAAATCCTGTATGAAACTGATCAATGATTCCTTCAGTTTCTAATTCTGTTAAACATAATAACAAATTATTTAGTGGATCTTTCTAGTAAAATTTCACATTTATGATGCAGTACTTGAATCCTTTCGATTTAAGACTTTTACATTCGGCTTTGGAAAATGATGCCCGACACTCAAAATGGAGGTGAAAATTTACAGTGTCTTTATACCAATATGACAATACAAATTTGTCATCAATATGTAAAGGGCTAATCTGATTTGAAGGTAAAGGTTCTTATGGATTCTTTTCTTCAGGTTGAAGAGAATGTTATTATGGATTCTCCCCTTGTAAAATTAGGAAAGGTTATTGTGGATTCTTCTCTTGTATTAGGACAGATGGTTCTTGCAGATTCTTCCCTTGTACTTCTAAAATAGAATTGATTGCAAGCACTTTGCAATAGGATTCTGCTAGAACCTTGGCTAATCCCTAGCATTTTACTAGCTTAATAGTTTTGATAGTTATATCAAACTCAAGTATTTGAGTAATCCACCTATCTCTTTTCCCATCAATGTCAAGTTGAGTTAAAACAATTTTTACAACACCATTAGGAACATAAGCAGTAATAGGTCAATGTAGGACATACATATTGAAATATTTTAGGGCTTGAATGAGGGCATAGGCTTTCTTCTTGATTATGTCATTTTTAAGCTTGACATCTCTCATAACCTTGCTAAAAAGGGCTATAGGTTGGTGATGGGAATCTTCATTCTTTTCTGATAGGACAGTGGCAAGGGTTGTTTCTAAGGCAAAAGAAAACATATTGAATGGTCTATTATAATCAGGGCTTGCCAAGGTGGGAGCTTCAGAGATAGGTTTCTTGATCTGATCAAATGCATTTCTGAAAGAGTCAGTCCATTTAAATTCATGATCCTTTCAGAGCATGTCAATTATATCTTTTACAATCTCTGCACAATTTAGGATGAATCTCTTTAAAAAATTAATCTTTCCCAGAAAAGATTGAATTTCTTTCTTGTTTCTAGGTAAGGTCAATGTTTCAATATCAGACACACGCTTAGGATAAATTACCACCCCTTCCTTTGAGATTATATGGCCTAATAATTTTCCTTATTTAATAGCAAACAAAGAATTTCTAGGGTTCAATGATATCCCAAATTTCCTACACTTGTCAAAAACCTTGTTCAAGTGCTTTAGATGTTTCTGATCAGATTTAGAAAAACAATAATGTCATCAAGATAAATAACTACAAATTTGTTTCCCTGACCCATGAATACTACATCCATAGCTCTCTAAAATGTTGTTCCAACATTTGATAAGCCAAATGAAATTCTAGCCTACATAAATGTACCCCATGGTGTAGTGAAGGTTATCTTTTCCCTATCTGTTGGATCAACATTCACCTGATTATCACCTAAAAAACCATCAAGCATAGAAAGTCTTTGTGCTCCTAAAACCATTTGAAGTAATTGATCCATCTTGGGCAAAGGGTAATTATCCTTTAATGATGGTTTGTTCAAATTTCTAAAGTCCATAGAAAGGATGTTTTCTCCATTGTTTTTCCTAACTAGAACTAAATTTGCAACCCAATTAGAATATATAAGAAGGAGAATGATATGGGAATCTGACATTTTATTAATTTTCATTTCTACAGTTGGTAGAAGGGTTAGATTTATCGTCCTAAGTTTCTCTTGATCAGGTTTTGCTTATGGCTTCAAAGTTATCTTACGTTGTATTAATGAAGTGTCATAGGTCTTAATATCAGCATAAGTCCACGCAAAAAGATCTTTATAACTTTGAAGTAACTTAAGATACTAATTTTTGATCTCAAGGTCTAGAGATGCATAGATTTTGATGCTTTTGACATCATCATTTGTTCCAATGTTAATTTCCTCTATGTACTCTTCAAAAGAAATGGACTGAGGATTTTGGAGAACATCATTTTGATCAAACAAATTTTCTAAAGGTATCAAGGCTTTTGGATTAAAATTGTTAGACAATTGAATAATATTATGATCAACAATTTTTGAACTGAAATCAAAAGTATCACTCTCACTTGTATTTTCATTTATTTCAGATCTATCTTCATCACTTTGTAGAAGAGAAAATTGATCTACAAGTTGCAGAAAAGATTTCAAGTGTTCATCATCTTCAAATATCTGCCAGTGTTTTAAATTGTCTAGGATAGATGGTCTATATTTGAATTTCATTTGTTAAAGTACATTAGTCTGATAAGGAATCTTAAATGAACTAGCATAAATAGCTAAGGCGTCTGTATGAATATTTTGATCTCTTGGAATATAAGTGAAATTAAATGCATCAAAGAAGTTTTCAACTAAATCCCATACTTTGTTTTAGTAAGACCTAAGTCTAGGATGTTTATTCTGGAAAATACTTCTCACTTGTTTGACAAGACGCTCTGAATCAGTAAAAACACTTAAGTTTCAAACCTTTAAGATTTTGGCTAATTGCAATCCTAAAAGGAAAGCTTCATTTTCAGGCACATTATTTGTAGCTTCGAAGTCGAGCTTACATGATTGGGTAATGTTTTTTTCTGGTGATATTAAAACTACTCTAGTTCCTGATCCATCTTTTGTATAGGAGCCATCAAAGAATAGCTTCCATATATCAGTTTTATTTGGTACTTGACTTTCAATGGCATCTTAAATTTTAACTTGAGTTTCATGCACTTCTTTTAAAGAGAGTTGAAAGCAACCAAAATCTTGGTCAAGTGCATAAATGGGATGGTTCCTTGGCTTGTTTGTTTTACAAACAGCGTGTATAAATCTCACCTCCCTATATAATCTTAGTTGTTCTCCCCCATAAACTAGAATAGTAGCATAAGACATATCCATCTGAAGAGTTCCTCCTAATCTGGCACATCAAGACCTTGAAAGGAGGATTCCAAATTTGGGAGGGATATCTGTGACAACTATATCAAGTACTATACTTTTCACTGGAATTTAGGCAAGGGTGACTACTAAATCCTTAATCAATCCTAAGCAAGGCACCCTCTTAGAATCAAAGGTGTACAAGTCATGATAGGATCTATATATGTCAAGCTTCAAATGATCCATGATAGTTTTGGCATGAGGTTCTCTGATGCTTCATAATCAAGCATACCATTATACAACATGGAATAATTTTACTTAAGAGTTACATAGAAAGGAAGAACTATTTCATATATCATATCTGAGCTTGGGCCAGAAACAACTACTAGTTTTTCATCCTGCAGACTAATGATATCACCTTCTGCATCAGCTGAGGTATTTTGTATCCATTTGGAGATCTAATTTTTATACCCAAGGTTTTTAGAGAGTTTTTAAAGAGGAATTAGGATTTTAACTCTTTCCAACTCTTTTTCAACATTAAAAGTAGTCAATGCATTTTTGTCATTTTGAGGAATATCAAATGGTTGTTCTAATGGTGGAATAAAAGTAGTTTGAGTTCGAGTAGCTTTGGCACAAGGTTCAATTACAGGAGTTTCCTTAGGAGGTCTTCCATGCCCAAGCCTTGGCCTAAGGTCATACCTTTTTTTCAACTATGTAATTAAAAATTCAGAGAAAGCATGGTATTTAGAAACCTCTGAAGATTCTTGATCTTCTTGAACCTGATTTTGTTGTGAGAGAAAAATGATAACTATTTGATTAGAGGAAGTATCCATATTATTTATATCTTTAGTGATGGTCATAGTATTATCATCATGTTGTTAATCATCTATGAACAAAGGAGTGGGAACCTGTTGATAATTACTAGGTCTCTGAAGAATTCATGATGGTGGATTTCTTTGATACCGACATTGATTTTGATTTTCGGGTCTGGAAATTGTTTGTTGAGCTTTCATAGGTTGAGTCTCAATCCTAGAAATTCTATTAGATAGTTTTCCATGAAAAGAATTTATTTCATCTATTTTAGAATCTTTAGTTTTAGTTTTATAGGAACTAGAATCGTCTAGTGTTGATTTGAGTTTTCTTTGGGCCTTTTCCACTTTAGCTTTCAATGTAGTTGAAGCAGCCCTATTTTCTTCTAACTCGATAGCATTTGTTTGCATATCTTCAAGAGTTCTTGAAGTTCTCTCTCTCATCATAACAACAAAATCATCATCAAAAGCTTTAGAAAATCTAGACTTTGCTGCTCCTACAAGAGGTTTACAATCCACAGGCATTTTATGATAAATATTATTGAATCTTTTGATAAAGTCTGATACAACCTCACCAAAATTTCTTTTAAGTTCATAAAACTTAGAAAGAAAGGAAAGAGGATATTTTTTCACACCCCACTAGTTTTTAAATATAGTTGTTTAAGCTCTTCCCAATTTCTAATGGTATTTCCAAGTAACTGCCTAAACAAAATTATTACATTTCCTTCATGTGATTGTACAAACAATATCATGTATACATATTCTCATTAAATATTCATGTTATCTGCAAAGCATAAAAAGGATTGAAGATGGTCTTCAGTAGAAGGACTAGTCTCTCCATTATACCTGGGAAGGTAGTTCAAGTAGCCAGCTGGCAATTCATCGAGATTAGGAGGTAAGACTAAAGCTACATATGTATCCTATACAATCGGTTGGAAATCCATAGTGGGAGGTGGTGTATGAGGTGTTTGTGTGGATGTAGAAGTTGAAGAAGATGAAGAAGAAGGTGATTGAGGGGTTGAAGAACTAGTTGGAGGTGAAGAAGGAGGGGATCTTTTGAGTGATTTCAAAGGAGTCCTCAGAAATAACTTTTGGTCCTATGGATGAATACCTTCCTTTGATTCAAAGAGTGCATTTGAATACACTAAGGAGGTCTCTCTGGGTTGTTCAAAAGTAGAAGCTTCGGGTTGTCCAAAACTGGGAGGAATAAAATAAGGGGTAGGGGATATAAAATCCGTTGGTTTATATTTTGGTAAATTAACACCCAAGTCAGATTCAGTTTTAGGAGATCTTGGTGGTAGTGAGGTTTCTAGATGAGTTTCAAATGAATGAATGTGGAATGCTGATTTAAAATCAACTCCTCTCCTCAAAAGTTCAACAACCCTAGGTGATAGGTGGGAGTAATCTCCACTGGATGGAATGTTACTATAAGGATCAATTGATGGTAAATCTTCAAAATGAAAGACTGAAGAAGAAGAATAAGAAGAAGAGTGTTGATGTCCCCTTTTAGAACTATATTTTATCATAATTTTTTTAGGATCTAAAAAAGGATCAACTAGGTTACCCTCTGCATGAGATTTGGTGTGCTTAAAAGGTGCCAATTTGAGACAGTGGAGTCACCAGGTGAAAGATTTTAACCTTTCTAGACCTTCAATAACCTTAAAGGAATAGAATACATATCATCTCCCTAGGAAAACTTAGTGAAATTTGACTCCATGACAATGGTGCCAGTCTGATGTTGTAACTCTAAGATAATAGTGGTCAGCTATCAATGCCAGCGCATCTAGGATAAATGTTTTTGAGGTTTTTGTTTTGATCTGGGAGACCAATGAATAAAACAGATAAAGAACTAATATACCTAACCCCTTGAATAATATCAATATCTCAGTAAAGGGCTGCTATAAAATTTCACAAAGTGATAAAGCTTGAATAATGGTAAGCATAAAACAAAAATAATATGATTATCACAATTCTCAGATAGAAAATTACATAATCATAAGTATGAAAACCTCTGACCAATGTTCAGCAGGTTCAAGAAAATATGCTTATGCTTACAATAAGATGCTGATTATTTATTGATTCGGAGGGAATTAATTAAACAGATAGTCCATTAATCCATTCTCTTTAATGATTATCACTTCAGAAAGCTTACAGGAATAGATTGAAACACAATTATTCCTACCTAGTTATCTCTGTAAAGTCATAAGAATATGAAGAAAAACATAATGAGTAATATTAGAAAAACTTACATGAAACACAAACTATGAAAAACATAATTCTCAATCCTTTTCTTCGTATTTAGGTTCCAAAAAAGTCAAGTACATCAAATGTCAAGAAATGCTTCATCAAGGGTATAACCAGGATCAAAGCTAAATAGTGAGTAATGACCAACAAACAATGAACTCCTAGATAACTTGAGAAGAGAGTTATTTATATAAAAAAAAGAAAATATCCTAAACTGTTTAAGGATTTATTCTAGGAAAAGGAAGAATCTTCATGCAAGAAGATAGAGACGGCAATTGAACTTCTTCTTGCTGGCCCTCTTATTTAGGTTTTGTTGGATTTGATTTTTGATATTTTTCCTTTTAAGCTGCTCATCTGTTTGATCTTTACGCTGGACATGATGTTCACTTATGATCTTTCATTTGATACATTTCAAGTTTTTACTGTATATTTCAGCAGTAAATAATTTAACTTTTATGTCTCAACATTAGGTAATTTGGATTTTGATCACCTCGTTTGTCCTTCACTGTATTTAGGATTTTGAACTCATTTTCTTGTAAACTTGGAACAACAGGTTTCGTATGATCACCTGCAAAACACAACAAATGTTAAGAAAAACACATGTTGGTAGGGAGGGCCTAAATGGCTTCATTTTGAGTTGAAAGGTCTATGGAAGGAGTCCAGAGCATTATCAAAAGCTAAACAATGGTTATATGGGTTGCAAAGGCTTAGGGTTGTGTGGGAGGGTTTATACATGTTTTTATGTGTAAACGGGCGAAAAGAGTGAAGGTGGGGGTTTAACGTTTAAATGGGTAAACATTCAACTTTTCAAAATTTTGGCGCAAAGTAGAGTGAATAAGGAATAGCGCGTTCGGGAGTATGGTGGAGTGGTAAGTAGAGCCATCACACCACTATTGTGGCGAAGGTGTTTTTTAGAGGGGTTCAACCGATCTACTCCATTGGCTGACACGTAGCACTGGGGGGTCGGCGCAAAACCACCTTATCAGGTGGTTAAGGTTTGGTCATTAAGCCAGCCTGATATGAATGTGGTGCGTTGGATGAGAGCGCCTTTGATATAATGTTGGTCGGGCGATAAAGCAGCACGGAGGAAAAAGGGAGGAGAAATGGAGGGGCCCGGTGGGTTAATTATGGTGGTATCACGCTTAATTACAGGCTTAAAATTAGATTAGGTGATCGAGATGATTAACATAGGTTTAATTAACTTTATCGTGAATCTATAACTTAATGTGTTTTGGGCGAAATACATTGTTTTATAGTTAAAACAAGGTTTTAGGATATTTACTTAAAAGGATTTAATAATATACGAGAATGTGTATTTTACACATTTCATATATTAAATTAAAGTTTAATACGAATATGAGCAGAAAGGAGATATGCTAAGTATAACGTAAATTTGGAATTATACGCTCATCATCCACATACATTAGTACTTACAATAAAATTCATTTGTGGGTATTTGGAGTATTTGTGAGTGAAAGGGGAATTAACAGGGGTTTTCCATTTTTCCGAGGAAAATGGTGTTTAGCCTTAGGAAAATGGGTTTTTTTAGGGAAATGAACAAAAATGACTTTTGTGAAGGAAATTCCAATATTTAATACCTATAAGTCATTAAGTTGAGGGTCCGATCCCACCAGAAGTCAGAGAAATGCTCTAAGCCTTTATGACTGAGGGTTTTAGTATTAGAGAATGTTTGGGAAGGGGAAGTTAATAAGTATGTAGTGGAAGATGAGATGAAATGAGGGGGGAAGTTAACTAATCAATTGTTAACTTCAAAAACCTTTCTTCTACTTACCCTTTGCTTTTCCTAAAAATTTTCTTCACTTAATGGGTGAAAACCATTTTCTTTTCCCTTTCTTTTGAAAAACAAACTATTGAATTGTAAGCCTATAACATATTAGGGCTCATATTAAACTATTGAGCTCCTTATTATTGTCTACCTAACTAATCACCTGCCAAGATTAAATAGTTTGGCTAGATCTTTATTCTCTAACTATAAACATGAAATTTAAAGCATGAAGCAGTCAATATTAAACTATTTGACTGTCATGTGTTGTGGCATTTATGAAAAGTTGAACACAACCATTATTTTGCAGAAAAAGGTAAAATAGTAGTGGCATTTGAACTTACACACTTTCAAAGCTTGTTTCTTTTTATTTTGTCTCTAACCAATCATATTGCTTTTTTTCCTTGATTTTCTAGGACATCTATCCTAAAATTTTCTTTGATATGGACATATGTATGAAAATATTTCCTGACATTTTTATTTAATATTATTTTTTCTCCATATCCTATCTTAACATTTTGTAAACATATTTTTCATTTTTTTGACTAATTTATTCTATCTTATCAAAACCAAAAAAATGCTACAATAGTATGGAGATGATCTGTGATGATTTACATGGTACTCTTGAATAATAACTTGTACTACCTTTGGCACAAATTGCACTCCATGATCTATTACAATCTCTTCGAGAACACCAAAACAAGTAACAATATATTGATAAGGGAAGCCAACTACAGATTTTCATTATCATGATATAAATATTTTTCTTCAACCCATTTTGTAACATGGCTATTACAAGCTAAAATATACCTTTTTTTATGTGACATGGGAGAGATTGGACCTATGAAATCGAAGGCCCATATTTCGAAAGGTCTAATAAGCACTATATATCATTATGACCATTCCTTCAACTTGCACTAGTCTTCCCATCCCTTAGCTTTCTTCACATTTATGAACATAGTCCCTTTCATATTTGAAAACCATTAGCCAATAATAGCATTATTGGATTATTTTGTAAATAGTTCTTATATTGACAAAGTGGCCTCTAGAATTTCCATCGTGGGAAGCGGAAAAAATATAAAACATTTCATCTTCCCAGGAACATCTTAAATAATTAGATCTAGTCCAATTCAATATAGATCTCCCTCAAACCACAAGTAAGTGCTACTAAGCTTAATAACTTGTTGTCTTTATCATGGGGAAAGGTGCTACAATAGATTTCCTATGGAAAATTAGTTAGCTATGGCTACGAACCATGATATGTTAGTAGAAATAACAAACAAGTGGTCATAAAAAAAAATATCGTCTACAAGACTAGATTTATCATCATATGTATTCGAGAAATGAAATATGTTACCATATTTTCCATCCTAGTACTATCTATAATATTAACATTAAATTCCTATAAAAATAGAAACAATCTAGTGACTCTATCATTAGTGATATGTTTGTTCATTAAAAATCTACTAGGTAGAATGATTGGTACGTATGAAAACCCTATAATCAGTTATATTGTGCCTAAATTTTATGGCATGTAAAATAACTAAAAACACTTTCTTTGTGATGTCTTAATTGATTTAGGTTAGTGTTAAGTTCGTCCTTATAAAATAAATATCTTAGGATGATTAGCCTTCTTTCTGTCCCAAAAAGCCTCCAAGGGTCGTGTCTGAATCGTGTGCAAGAATGAGGAATGGGAGGGACCAACTTATACCTTTAAGCATTGGTATTGTGGAAAACCTTTACTTGAGGGTTTCAAAATCAAATTGACTTTGTGAATCCTATGAAAATTCAACATATTTTGAAAGTATTTAAGCATAAGCTAGCCATTTTTGTAAAATTTGAGTAAATTTCCCATAGTAATCAACATGTCCCAAGAAATTATTACCTCATTTTTCGTTCGTGGGGCAAGACGTTCTATGATAAGTTCAACTTTCACTGGGTCCACCTTGATACCTACATGGGAAATCTAGTGCCCAATAAAAATCCCTTATGTTAGTAACTTTCTACATTTTATATTAGTCAAGGAGATATTTTCTTCTCTGCAACAAATTAATACATTCTCAAGGTTATCAAATTATTTTTTAAAAGTTTTACCAGAAATTGAAAAACATCCATGTAGATTTCTACACATTTGTGAATCAAGTTAGAATAGATACCTAGTATTGTACGTTGAACATTTTTGTAAGAATTACACAAACCAAATGGTAAAACTCTATATGAAAATGTCCCCCCATGGAAATGTAAAAGTGGTCTTGTCTTGGTATTCTTGTGTAATTCGAATTTAATTGTATCTATTAAATCCATCTAAGAAAGGAAAACATCTTTCGCTTGCAACCGTGTCTAGTGCCGAGTCAATAGAGGGTAATGGAAAATAATATTTCAATGTATCCCTATTCAATTCTCGATAGTTGACACAAATTCTAAATTTACCATTTTCTTAGGTACAGTTGCAATTAGAGAAACCTACCTGCTATTGCATATAGGGCATAAAAAGTTGGCATTCAAAATTTTTTGTACTTCTTCCTTTACAATGACTTTTAGGGAAGGATTCATGTGGCGTTAGGTCTTCCCCACTAGCCTATCATTCTCTTGAAAGTAGTTGTCATGTATGAAAGTGCTAGGAGGAATGTAATGCATGTCTTGATATTCCCATTCAAATTGACCAAATTGTTCTTGTAGTACATGCATCTGTTGTTCTTGTTGCTGGTAGCTAAGATTAGAATTAACTTGCAAATTTTATTCCTGGAGTAATCTGGACAAGAGTACTGTTGAAATCTAAATTTTCCTTAACAACTAACACAATAAGAGATAATCATCTTGTTAAATCACATCATTCTTGGAAATCTCTAAATATATACTTATATATATGAGACAAATCATCATTTTTAGTATAATATAAAATGGAAATAAATTGGCTTAATGTGTTACCTTTAGTTGGTTCCTTTAACTCCCTTGATTTCCTAATGGTCAAAAGTGGTGGTACATGTTCTTCATTATTTTTAGTACATTTTATGCACAATCGATCTTCTACCTTGGTTTTTCATGTGGATAGAAAGTGATTTTCTTCATGAAGTCCCCATTAGAAATGCTCATTTCTCTAGATCTAGAACTGATGAAAACATCAACCATACTCAGCCAAGGTATTCCAAGAATTAAGGGATGGTCAATGATGGTGGTTTTTGTTTTCATCACTAAGAAATACATATGATATTCCCCTGAATTAAAATTCACAAACACATCATCTATAACATTGGTGGGCTAGACTCTAGATCTATTAGCAAGTTTGACTATCGTAGATGTAGGTTTAAGATCCCCTAAGTGTATAATATCAAAGGTAGGAACAATTATGATTTTTTCTATAGCCCATAGGTCAATTAAACTGTATTGTATAGGAATTTCACTGATAAATATGTAAGTATAGGGTTCCTTAGATCAATGTATTTTATTTTAAGGTTTTTCCTCCGATGAATTCAGAAACTAAACTATTACTTGTATCATAGGGGTATTTTTTTTCTTTCCTTTTGAGTCTTTTAATGAATAATTTCCTTATATTTTTCACATCTATTGGTACATATTTTATGGCTTTAAGGGAATTTTCATGCAAATCTTTTTCAATTGTATTTCAAGATCAAATTTAGGTAAATCAATAGGATTCTCTATTGCAAACGTTTCTAGAAATGGAAGGTCTTTCTATGCTCGTGGTTGATCTAGCTGTAAGGTAGAATATGGTTGAAAGGTAGTAACACTTATTGTCTTAGGGTGGTCATCATTAGTCATTCGACTACAAGTTTCCTCCCCTCCATATTCCTCTTTCTTGACAACATAAGATTTTTTGGATTCGATAACTTCCGTCATATCAATTTTTGTCATTATAACGGTATAAGGGTGACTACATATGAGGTGAAATATTGAAAATAAATATTCAAAATAGGCCGAGTTGCCTTATTGTTAGGGTTGGGTAGTGGTTGTATAGGAAATTGTGATCTAGGAGGTTTTTCCTTGTGGTTGTGTTGTAGGATACATTTTTGGAATTTATGGGTGATATTATGGATATTAATAATAAGGAACAATAAGGGGTTGTGGGGATATATTCCCTTGCCAATTATGTTGTTGTTAAGGTTGGTTCAGTTGCTAGGGACATCTATGTGTCCATAGTTAGTTCAGTTCCTAGGGATATGTATGTTGCCAAGGTATTTTAATATTTGATTTCGAATTGTAATATGGAAAGAACTTAGAAGAAATATATTGTGACATACCTTGCATATGTGGCTACCATGACATGTGTAGTACAAATGATTCCATTTTCTTTCCACTTCCTTTATAAATGAATTTCAATCCAAAAACTATGTAACAACTTTTTGTTCTATGGTCTTCTACAAAAAATGAAACAATCCTCAATGTTATTAGATGGACATTATTTTGAAATATGTTTTCTTTCAACAATGAGAACAAAAAATGGCCAAAGGAATTTGTTTCTCTGGCTTATTTTTAAGTTTTAAAGTATCAAGTTGTGAACAAAGGGAACATATGATTTCAGTATGAAAATTATCTATTAAATTTCCTAAATAATCCCTTATTATATCTCCTATAGAATACATAGTTATCCTATAGAAATGGTCCCTTGCTCCTTTACCAATCATAGCTCTACCTTTTGAGGTCGTCTAGTAGAAACCACAAATTTTATATAAGAAATGTCACTAGAACCCACTAAATTAAAAGCATCTATATATTAATATCATATTCCTCTAAAAATTAAAGTATTAATTGCATTATCACTAATTCAATTAGGTCCAGTCATCTCAATTTGATACAATAATATTTCAAGATATTCCTCTAGGCTCTCATCTTCCTCCTGCTGCATCCTAAAGATATCATTCTATGAGACTTTGGCACTAAAATAGTCTTTGTATTATTTAAGAAAGGTAATTTGCATATTGTCACATTATCTAATGTTATTTTATCTTAATACCATGAATTATCTCAATGTAGAAACTTTCATGGATGTAGGAAATAACTTTACTTTATCAGCATCATCGACCATAGTTGTACTTGACACAAAATGTCAAATTCAAACAAAAATGCATCAAGGGTTTTTTTGGACATACCTCGAAAGTTGGGTAGGATAAAAGGATAAATGTTTTTCATGTTGACATTTGGTATTTTGTCAAGGATACATAATACAAAAGTGGTTTCACGCTCAGCTTGATAATTTATATGCTCTTCTACCATATTTCCAAATAAACTATACTCAATGTGAGTTAGTGATGGTTGTGGATCCACAATCAGACTATGGTGAATAGATAAATTTCCTGGAACTCATGACTTAGGTACTTCTAGTTCAACTCTAATATTATTTGTGATACAGCAACACCCATTGGAGTCTCACGAAATCTAGTAATGCATTCTAGCGATACCTCTTAATATAATGGTAAGTCAAGAGTTGTTTCTTCCACCTTCTAATCATTACCTTTCTTACTATTTCAATCATTGTACCTTTTCTCGATAATGGATTCAGATCAAGGTAGGATAGGATCAAAAGTTGATTGAAGTGTGGAATATTCTCCCTTTTTAGTCTTACCTACATATCTTTCATCCAAATTCGTAAGGGGGTTTATCCAGCAAATAAAAAAACTGCAACTTCGCAAGCTGATTTAATAAACCTACCTTTACTATCTCTAGATTTAACCATTTAAAAAAAAACAATAAGTTTTTGGGAAAACCCACTAAAGTGGTTGTAGTTGGCCAAAACCTTCCTTTCAAATTTTTGGAAAGAGACATCTTTCCAACTTCTTGTCTCTCCTCTTCCAATCTAAAATGTGATCAATGTTAAATAAAAAAAACAAACAGAAAATAAAACTACTTACATATTGTTATATTTTTACAAATCACTAGATTTGGGTACAAAAATGTCGGGATATTCTAAGTTCACAATAAAAACCATTCAAAATTCAATCGTTGATGTAAACCGATGATATGTTAACAATATATGTAAAGGAAACATGTTATTCAACTAGATCATGAACAAAATAAAAAAATAGATAAACAACTTGAAAATTAGCCTATTTGAGTGGCAACCTCCTTTAAATAACATAAATAAATAAAAAATCATGATACAAATGAAAATGCCTCCTTGGTATATATAGAAGGTTAAGGGGTCACAATATAATCAGAGCCTACATAACAATATTAATATAAGCATACAAAAATAACAATAGTGGGATTCTATGGGGCACAAAAATAACAATATGGGGAAGAGATGGGCACAAGAGTAACAATAAGGGGGCTAACTAACAATAAAAATAAGGGGAATACATGAGTATTATAGTGACCTAAAATGCCCCTCGCTTTCAAGAAATTCTTGTCATCAAAGCTTAAGTAGTTCTCAATGCTTCTCTGTAACATTTTCATCCTCCCACATTGTATATTCAACAGGTAAGTTCTTCCACTTAATGAGATAATATGGAATTGATATATTTCACAACTGTCAGGTTCTTTTTTTGATCACTTCTTCATGCTCCATTATTATTTTCCCTTCATCATCATGCTATGGCGATATTTTTTGAACTGGGAGCTTGTCCTCAATAACCTTCTTTAGGCATGAAACATGGAAAACTTGGCATAGTTGGGAAGTTGTAGGAAGCTCCAATTTGTATGCCATAGTACCAATATTTTGCAACACCATAAAAGGACCATAGGACTTAGGTGATAATTTATAATCCTTCTTAGCTTGATTGAGGGAAAATCGTTTGTATGGTTGTAGCTATAAAATTACCCAGTCGCCTAGGTCAAAACTTATTTCATTGTGATGATGACATGCATTTTATTTCATTCGATTCTACTCCAGAGTGAGGTTATCTTTTAAGAGTTGTAGAACTTATTGTTGATGCTTGATGTGATATTCCACTGCTTGAACCTTAGACGTTGATGTTATAGTTGATGTAATGGATGATGAATGATATCCATAAAGTGCCATAAATGGGGTTATTTTTGCTACAGTATGGAAGGAAATAGTACATCACCATTCAACTAGAGGTAACCACTTGACGCATATTTTTTGTCAGATACACAACAATGAACATATCCTTCCAAAAATTTATTCACTGTGTCATTTTAACCATCAAACCAAGAATGATAAGATGAGCTATGAGATAATTGAGCAGAAACACTGGAAACAAATTCTGTCCAAAAATTTCTAGTGAAAATGGGATATCTATCACTTACAATAATCTTCATGTTTCCATGTAGATTGTGAACTATTTAAATAAATGTATTAGAAACAATACCATATTTAAAAGGATGAGATAATGCACAAAATTCTACATACTTGGTAAGCATATCAACTACCACCATGATGATACTCTTTCCTTCAGAATTGGGTAAACCTTTGATAAAATCCATTGAGATCTCCTCCCAACACTAACTTGGAATGGCTAAAGGTTGTTAAAAACATGGGATCTTGATTGTCTCAAATTTATTATGTTGGTAAACCAAAAATTGTGCCAGACACTTCTCAATATCATATTTAAGACCATCCCCAAAAAATTCCTTCTTGACCCTATGATATTTCTTAAAAATATTGAGCTGCCTCATAAAGGAGAGGTGTGCAATTCTAGAAGAATATTTTGTTTTATTCAGGAATTATCATATAGATATAAGGGATTTTTGTACCAAAGTGATTCATTTCTCCAGATAAATGTATCTAATGTACGGGGATCTTGTTGCAACTTTTAAATGAGTGTCCATGCCTCTTCATCATTCTTCCATTCCTCCCTTTCTTTAGTTACCCATCTAGGTTAGATAAAGGAAATGAAATAGAGTAATTCTTCCACATCCTCATCCCTTCTTGAGAGTGCAGCTAGAACAAGATTTTTCTTCATTTTCTTGTAGATTATTTAAAGCTCAGAAGCCAACATTGTAGTAACCCATTTTTGTTACTCTTCTGGAGATAATCTTTGTTCCAAAAACATTTAAGACTATCATGATCTGTATTTATCTTGAAGTGCCTTCCCATTTGATAAGGGTGCCATTAGATCATGGCATGTAGCATTGCCAACATTTACTTCTCATAAATAGGTTTGGGTAAATAATTCCCCTTCATTGGATGACTTTAAAAATAAATGGTTCTTCCTTCTTGCATTAAAAAATCACCAATTCCATTTCCTTATGCATCACATTCCACCATAAAGGTCTTTGTGAAGTCTTGGGTAGATAAAGCTAGAGCATGGAACATTGCCTTTTTAAGATTTTCAAAGAACTTACTTTCTTCTAGAGTAAAAAAAAATATATTTCTTTAGTAATGCTTCTATAGGTGCTATTGTTTCCCCACAATTCTTAACAAACTTGTGATAATACCCTATCAACCTGAGAAATCCTCGAAGATGCTTTAGGGTTGTGGGGATTTTCCATTCCTTGATGGATATAATTTTCTTAGGATCCAACTTAAAAACCTCATGAGATATAATATGATGCAAATATTCCAATATTTTACCCCAAAGAAACATTTTGACATTTTTTCATACAATTATTTCTCCTCTAATAGTTTGATCACCCTGTCAACATGTTGAAGATGATTGTTCAAAGAATTGTTCTAGATTAGTATATCATCAAAAAATACTAACACAAATTTTCTAAGGAACAGTTTTAAAATGGAATTCATCAAACATTCAAATGTGGAAGGTGCATTAGTAAGGCCAAAAGGCATGACCAAAAATTCATAATGACCTTCATGAGTTTTGAACAATGTTTTCAGAGTTTCTTTAGTCTTCATTCTAATTTGATGATATCTTGAATGAAGATCCAACATGGAGAAGTAAATTTCTCCATGTAATCATCTAATAATTCATTACTGACAAGAATGGGAAATTTGCCTTCAATAGTGAGCTTGTTGAGCTCACTATACTCGAGACACATATGCCATGATCCATCCTTCTTGTGTGCTAATACTACTAGAGTAACAAAAGAACTTTCACTCGGTTGAATTATACATGTCTCTAGAATTTATGCAACTAGACATTCAATTCCTGTTTTTTCCGCATAAGGATACTTGTAAGGCCTGGTGTTTGGAGGAACGCTTCCTAGAATGAAGTGAATAGCATGATCATGATCACAAATAGGTGGGAGGTGATTGGGATTATAAAATACATTATAATTCTTGTCTAAGATTATTTGGAGCTCTAGAGAAACATATGATTTTGATGTTTGAACATCTAGTGAGAATAATTGGGAAATTGTGTGATGCCCCTCAATTCAGTTTCCTTTCCTTGTAATGAAAATTTTAAGAAACGTTCTTGAAAATTAAAAGCTATTGTCCCCAAAGATTGTAACCATTAGACTCATAATATAACATCAATGCCACCCATTGGAATGGAAGTCATTCGAAAATTCAATACATATTTCCATATGGTTGTATTGATATTATGACACTTCCTTGAGAAATTTACAACTCCTCCATTCGCAACCATCACATGACAGTGTCGTGTTGGATATATAAAGTAGTGCAATTCCTTGGATATATTCCAATGAAAAAAATTATGGGTACTACCAAAATAGAACAGCACTATTACCCTTTTTCTCTTGATATATCATTCTATATTGAGAGTTTGAGAAATGATAATTCCTTCCAATGGATTACAAGATATGGTCAAATTCATTTATCTTTTCTCTAGGGTTGGTTCCTAGTGTATATCCTATTCTTTTGTTGTTTCTAGTTTCTTTTCTTCCTCCTCTTCACAATTAATGTAAAATAATTTCTTCTCGACACACTTATGACCCTTAGTATATTTTCTATCACAACTGTAACAAATCAATTTTTCTCCTTTTTACTCTAGTTATTGTGGTCTTAACCTTAGGTTGTGGGAGGCTACCAACATCAACACTTCCATCTTTATAGTTGTGAGTGGTAGACTTCCTTGTTGCCATAATTTTTCTTTCAACTTTTCTTTCCACCTTGAATTCCTTCTCTGATGAATCAATTTCCAAAATGTGAACCTCATGTAGGATGTTATCCTTTAAGTCCCTATGAAGACATCAATCCTATTCTCCACTTGAATATCATTTATGTTGATATTTATACTTTGGAAGTACTCAATGTGCTCTTTTATTAAACCCTTTTGTTTGAGATTTATCAATTGTATAAGGAAGATATTTCTCTTTGTATCCTCATAATATGTTACCAATTATTGCACAAATCGTTTTAAGGGACAATTGATTTACAATAACAAAACCATCGATACCACACAAATTGATTTTTTTATGAATATAAAGATGCAATGTGTGCCTTTTGTGTGTGCAACAAATCACGTATATCAAAGAATTTTCAATTTTTATATGCATGTTACTGGATCCTTGCCATCAAAATTCCTCATATCTATCTTTAGAATGTGGTGGTTCTTAAACCCAACATTGGAGTCTCTAAAAACATAATTCATACACATTTTTTCGTCATCATTATTTTCATAGGTTATCTTGTTCCCACTCGGAAGCCTTTCCTGTAGCTACTTTGTCAACCCTTCCAACTTGAGATTCATCACATCCATGTCTACATTAAAAACTCCCATGTCATCCTTCAAACCGTTCATGTTTCCTTTTATTTTTTCTTCTTCTGAACCATCCATATTAGCTTCTAGTGCATTTGTGGTTAGTCTTTGTGATAACAAAGTTTGTTGCACTTGGTCTCGTAATTTTGATATATCATGTCACATTTATTCTCTTCTTCATGCTTCATAATAGAGATTTTTGGTTTCCTATTAGGTGTATCCAATTTTTTTTTGCAATTTTGGAATAAAAAAATGATATATATGCTTTGTTGAAAATGTGCTGACTACTGCGGGGTGGGGGGATGAATCAATAGTGATTGTCTTTCTAAAATTTTGTATTCCTTTTCAATTTACTAAACACATTCACACATTATTCCATTAGTACATTAACCAACAAATCAAATGATCATCACATGAAAACCATAACATAATCAAAACAATCACATGTACAAATAACACAACGATATATTGTGGGGAACCCCCCTCCGGGAAAAAAACCACCCTTTTTTGTTGTTATTTCTCTTCTTATAACTTTACTAATCAACAAAATCAATTTACATCATCATCGATGGTTGTTTCTAAAAATTAAGTTTCTTATATGTCATCAACTATGTGACCACCCATCCATTGAGACTCGTATCTCCTAAAATCCTAGCCCAACAACTATTGGACTATGAGAATGCTACTTCCTCTACTGAGGCTAGTTGCACCCATAGGCAAGGAACACCCATCCTTACTTCACCAATAGATTTTGATATGCTAATCAATAAGGCGACATTTCACAACATTTCAAATTTTACCCCTGCACAAGACAACAACAACTTAGTCTCTAATGATCTAAAAAATACAAAGACACTAATAAATTAAATAACCTCAACTCTACAAATACAATGCCTACAACTTGACAAAAATTACTACAACTTCCGCTCATAATCTCATTCCATCCATACACTCATAATATTCCACACACCACTCTTAACACACATATCCATAATACATTAGCTAAAAATTATCAATATGCAATCTAAAATGGGGAAAACATGAAATACTACTAAAATTATGTAAAATAATTCTCTGCCCCTATATACACAAATAAAGAAATCATAACCACGGAGTTATGCTCTCCTGATCTCCTCTGTCATCAAGCTCTCAAAATCTAATATAGGAACATGCCTTGAACAAAGCTATTAGCCTTTGTAATTCCTCTGCAATTGGGAACTCGACCTCTAGGATCTATACAAACTTCATCTTTGCAGTATGAGAAATCATTAACCTCACAAATGGTAGAGGTGCTCCCATATTTAAACATTTTTTCCATTTTCTCTGCTACCAACTTGATTAATTTTTTCACACCCCAAAGAACTAATTCTCGAGTTGATTTAGACACTACAACACTCAACAACTTCAATGTAGCCCCCAACAACATTATACTAGGTTGAAATCAATGCCAACCAAGAAAACTATCACAACACCAATGCCAACATGCTTCACTATTCCCTTTGAATCACTTGAAGCTAACAAAAGTTTAAAAAAATACACACATTTTTCTTGCTTTTAGGAGTTCTACCTTAAAACTGTTGTATATTCGTAATTTTATCCACTTGAGGTCTAAATTTCATCTTGTGTTATCCTTATGAGTCCTCTTTCCAATGTCTCAAGTCATACCAATATTGGATTCTTCATGATAAAGTTATACCAAATATCCCACAATTACTTGATTATGGACTGGATGAGTAGAATGAACTTGTACAAATTGAAACAATCATTGTTTCCACCTTTGGTCCTAAAATTCATAGATGAGAAACAAAATTCCATGAAATTTTTGTCACTTTTTATGAAATTCAAATATGATGCCTAAAGAAAAAGTTATTTTTATTTTCCCTAGGTCACACATTTGAGACTAAATTATGGAGCATGCAGAAAGCCTAAACTCTTCACACCATAACTCGAAAGCTTTAGTAAAACAAGATCTGAAAATTTTACACAAACTTCATAAATATTTTTTCTCTATGTCACTAAAATTTAAGCTTATTAATCTTCATATAAAAAAATTACAGTGAAAAATTCCAAGATGGCCTATTTGAAATAGTGAAACCCTAAAATCCAAATCTTCGATACCAAATATTAGTCAACGAGATCACAAAATAGAAGAAAAGATATATCAATGACTTGAAACTAGCCACTTCGAGGGGGAAACCTCATTTACATCACATAAAAAAAACAATTTTTGTATGATGCAAATGACAAGACCTCCTTGGTATATATATATATATATATATATATATATATATATATATATATAGGAATCTAAGGGGTGACAATATAATGAGAGCCTAAATAACAATAATAATGTAATGGAACAACAATAACAATAGTAGGCTTCTATGGGCACAATAATCACAATACGGGGACTACTTGGGCACAACAATAGCAATAAAGTGGCTACACTAACAATAATAATAAGGGGACTAAACTGCTATTATAGGGACCTAACACAACACGAGAACTATTTTCTTCTTTAAAAATAAATAAATAACAATATTCTATATACTCTTAGAAAGAAACTAAAATATACTTCAAATACGAAAACAATAGTCAAATCTGGAAATAAATGTGCAAGGATCTAGGACCCTTCTAGCTAGTCCTTTACTTCAGATCTCTTGGCTTGGTTTTGAATACACACTTTCATTGCCTCAATGAAACATTCATGCATTCGATTATAGGTTGGAATTAGAAGTCAAAATTTCTAGTTGTAGACCTTAGAGCCCAAAAACGAAATATTAAAATTAAACATCAAGTAAATAAATGAAATGTTAGAATAAAATCCAATCCAAAACTATCCTATGATAATCTACCAATGTGTATTACTGTTTGCATGAGAAACAATTCTAGTGTATATCCTTATGCTAATTAAAATCACTCAAAATGCATAACATCAATTAAGTATATAAATACTAATCCATTGGTGATGAAACCAATCACTTATCCTTTTACCAAACATGCATTAGAGATTAGTTTTTCAGGATGTAAGTCAAATTCGTATGATCATATCATAAACCATTATGAATGCACTCAATCTTTAGCAATACTACATATTCTTGTAGACACGGTTTGGGGACAAATCATATGCTATCACAAGTTAACGATTGTTTAGTTGATTAATTATACCTCAGATTCATATGGAAACAAAATAAAATAGGTTCTTGAACTTAAATTATTTTCCATGTTAAAACCAAATAAATGGCTATCATTTTTATATTCAAAGGGTTGTATTGAGGCAAGGATTTTTTCTACATGGAATTACAGATCACTGTATTTCAAGTTTGAATATTATATCAATCCTAAAATGAAAATATTTGAATGATCAGATGTAAAGATGTAATTTCCATTAGTTATTTATATCTGAGGTAAGACAGTAGACCTAATCCTAAGTTTAGAATGCAATTAGGATCTCATATCATTATATGTAAATTAAAATGAGGATGTTGATTAATAATATCCCTTCCAAATATAATCAGAGCTTCATATTTGAGACAATCAATGTGATACTACAAATTATGGTGATAAAAAATTAAAATTATACTGTATAAAATACATAATGCTACTTTTCATGAAATCTACACAATGGAAACAACAACTATAATAATTAATCTATTAAGCATAAATGCATTGCATAGAATATGTTATGAAACCATCTCACAAAAGGATGGAAAAGAAAGATCAACGCCTTAGAAATCAACCTCTTCAAAGCGGAAACCTCCTTTACATTAAACAAATAAACAATTCTTGGATGATACAAATCACAAAACCTCCTCTCTATATATAGGAGTGTAAGGGGTCAAAATATAATAAAATATAACATAACACTAATAATATAATGCAACAATATTAACAATAGTGGGCTTATATGGGGCACAATAATAACAATATGGGGAAAATAGGGGCACAACAATAACAATAAGAGCTACAATGAAAATAGTAATGGGGGATTCACCAGTATTATAAGGACCTAACATACCCCTCTCCTTCAAAAAAGTGTTGTCCTCAATGCTTGAGTAGTTCTGGATGATTCTCTATAAAATTCTCATCCTCACATCTGGAATCTTCAGTGGGTAAGTGCTTCCACTTGACAAGATACTCTGAAATTGATCGATTTTGTAGTTGTCGATTTCTTGTTTCTGTGACTTCTTTAGGTTCCAATATGATTTTTCCTTCCTAGTCAAGTTTTAGCAATATTGTTTGAACCTAGAGCTTGTCACCAATAACCTTCTTTAATTATTAAACGTGGAAAAATGGATGCACTCCAGAAGCTGCAGGAAGCTCCAATTTGTATGTCATAGTACCAATCGTTTGCAACACGTTCTATAGACCATAATACTTTGGTGATAATTTGTTATCCTTATTAGCTTGCTTAAGGAACATTTTTTATATGGTTGTAGCCATAGAAATACTGAGTCACCTATATCAAAACATCTTTCACTGTGATGTTGATATGCCTATTGTTTCATTCTATTTTGTGCCAAAGTTAGTTTATCCTTTAAGAGTTGGAGAACTTGTTGTCGATGCTCGATGTGATCTTCCACTTCTTTAACCTTAGAATTTTCTCCTAAATGTGATGTGATGGATAGTGGGTGATATCCATAAAGTTCCACAAGTGGGGTCATTTTTACTGTAGTATGGAAGGAAGTGTTATAGCACCATTTAGCCAAAGACAACCATTTGACACATTGTGTCTATTTATCCGATGCAAATCAATGAAGATATCCTTCTAAACATTTCTTTACTTTTTCAGTTTTCCCACTAAAATGAGGATGATAAGATGAGCTATGAGCTAACTGAGTACCAAAAGAAGAAAATAATTATGTCCAAAAATTTCTAGTGAAAATGGGATCTTTGTCACTTACAATAATCTTTGGGTATCCATTTAGCTTTTGAATTGTTTCCCTAAATCCAATAGAATGTGTATTGGCTTTAAATGGGTGAGATAATGCACAAAAGTATGCATACTTGGTACGTCTATCAACTACCACCATGATGACACTCATTCCTTCGGACTTGGGTAAACTTGTGACAAAATACATTGAAACCTCCTCCCAATGTTGACTTGGAATGGATAAGGGTTGTAATAGAAATGAGGTCTTAATTTTTCCAACTTTATTTTGTTGGAAAACCAAACATTCTGCCACAAACTTTTGAATATCAAATTTAAGGCCATCCCAAAAAAATTCCTTCTTAATCCTATGGATTTTTTTTTAAAATCTCGAGTGCCCTCCTAAGGGAGAGGCATGCAATTCCATAAGAATATTTTGTTTGATCTGGGAATTCTGACATAGGTATAAGAAATCTTTGTACCATAACGAATCGTTTTTCCAACTAAATATATCAAATGTATTTGGATCTTGTTGTGACTTTTGAATGAGTGCCCACACTTCTTCGTCATTCTTCCATTCATCCCTTGCTTCATTTATCCAATTTGGTTGGATAATAGAAATTTCACAAAGAAATTCTTCCACATCCTCATCCTTTCTTGAGAGTGCATATAACACAACATTTTGCTTCCCTTTTTTATATATGATTTCAAAGTCATAACCCAACATCTTTGTGTCCCATATTTGATGTTATTTGGAAGATAATATTTGTTCTAAAAAGTATTTAAGACTATCATGATCCGTTTTTACCTTGAACTCTCTTCCCATTAGGTAGGGTCACCATTTCTTAAGTGCATGTAGTATTGCCAACACTTCCTTCTGATAAATATCTTTTTGTAAATACTTTTCTTTGGTTGGATGACCTTCAAAAGAAATAGGTCAATCTTCTTGCATTAAAACAACACCAACTCCATTTCGTGAGGCATCACATTCCACAATAAATGTTTTTGTGAAGTCTAACATAGCTAAGACTAGTGCTTGGCACATTGCCTCTTTAAGATTTTAAAAGGCATTTGTTGCTTCTGAAGTCCCTAAGAATGCATATTTCTTCAATAATGTTGTTACAAATGCTTATCTTCTTCCATAATTGTTAAAAAACTTGTGATAATACCCTATCAACCCGAGAAATCCTCAGAGATGCTTTATGGATGTGGAGATTTTCCATTCATTAATGGCTTTAATTTTTGTAGGCTCTACCTTAACACCTTCATGAGATACAATATAACCTAGATAATCCACCTCTTGTACTCCAAAGAAACATTTGGAAATTTTTGCATATAATTGTTCCTCCTATAATAGTTTGAGCACCCTGTCAACATGTTGAACATGATCCTTCCAAGACTTCCTATAGGTTAGTATATCATCAAAAAATACTAACAAAAAATGTCTAAGGGTGGGTTTGAAAATGGAATTCATCAAACCTTGAAATGTAGAGGGTGCATTGGTAAGGCCAAAAGGCATGACCAAAAATTCATAATGACCCTCATGAGCTCTAAATTTTGTTTTTGGAATGTATTTACTCTTCATTTTGATTTGATGATATCCTGAATGAAGATTGAACATAGTGAGGTAAATTGATCCATGCAATTCATCCAATAGTTCATCAATGATATGAATGGGAAATTTATCCTTAATAGTGATCTTGTTGAATTCCTTATAATTCAGACACATGCACCATGATCCATCCTTCCTGTGCACCAATACTACTGGAGTAGAGAAAGAACTTTCTCTAGGTTGAATTATACCAACCTCTAGCATTTGTCAACCATACATTCAATTTCACTCTTTTGGACATAGGGGTATCTGTAAGGCCTGATGTTTGGAGCAACACTTCTTCAAATCAAACAAATAACATGATCATGATCACAAATAGGTGGGAGAAATTTGGGAGTCTCAAATACTTTGGAATGATTGTCCAAGACTTCTTGAAAATTTCGAGAAATAGATGATTTCGATGTGGGAATCTCTAGTGAACATAACTCTGCAATTACGCCTCATTGTTATTTCTTTAGAAACTTCATCATTCCATTAGAGCTGATTATCTTTCTTGGTTTCCCTATGATAAATCTTAATTCAAATTCCTTTCCTTTTGAAGAAAATTTCATGAAAAGTTCTTGAAAATTAAAAGTTATTCTACCCAAGGATTGCATCCATTGGAATCCTAGTACAACATCAACACCACCCTTTGGAACGGAAAGCATTGGGCTATTCAATAAATATTCTCCCATGGATAGCTTGATATTATGGCACTTTCCAGAGAAATTTATGGTTCCTCCACTTGCAACCGTCACTTGACACTCTCGTGCTGGATATAGGAAGCAATTCAATTCCTTGGCTATCTTACAATGAATAAAATTATAGGTATTGCCCAAATCAATCAACACTATTACCTTTTTCTTCTTTATATGTCCTTCTATCTTCATGGTTTGGGGAGTGGTAATTCTTGCCAATGCATTACAAGATATGGTCGGATTAATTTCTTCTTTCTCTAAGGTTTGTTCCTGGTGTATATCCTCTTCTTTTGACATTTCTTGTTCCTTTTCTTCCTCCTCTTCACAATCTACGTAAAATAAGTTCTTCTCAACACACTTATGACAATTAGTGCATCTGCTATGACAACTGTAACAAAGCCCTTTTTCTCTTTTTTCTTCCAATTTTTGGAATGTAAACCTTCTAGGTTGCGGAATTCTAGGGGAAGCAAGACTTCCATCCTTATAGTTGTGAGTGCTAGGCTTCCTTGTTGCCATAATTTTGCTTTCCATTTTTCTTGCCAACCTGAATGCCTTCTCCAATGAATCAGGTTCCCAAAGGTGAACCTCATGTTGGACATTATCCTTTAGAGTCCCTATGAACACATCAATCCTATGCTCCTATGGAATATCTTTTACCCTTATGTTCAATTTTTGGATGTCCTCAATGTGCTCCATCATTGAACCCTTTTGTTCGAGGTTTAATAATTTGCTAAAAAAAGTGTTGATTTTTGTATCCTCATAATGTGCTATCATTTCTTCAATAAAAATTGCCCAGGAGACAATTTTTTTAACGGAGAAAAGGCAACGATACCATACAAACTAATTTGGTTATGAATATAATGTTGCAATGCGTACCTTTTGTGTGTTCTACAAATTATGGAGATCAAAATATTGCTCCATATGTAGTATCCATGTTACGGGTTCCTTGCCATCAAAATTCCTCATATCGATCTTTGGAACATGGTGGGTCTTAAATACAATGTTAGAGTCTATGAAATCATCACTAACATTTATTTTGTTCTCACCATGAGTTTCCTCTACTACCTTTTCACCATTTGGAAGAATTTCTTGTAGCAACTTTGCCAAACCTCCTTTCAAATGCTCCAAGTCTCTCCTCAAATATTCAATATTTACTTCTAAGCCATTCATCTTATCTTCCACGTGATTCATCTTATATTCCACTCGTTTCTTTAAACCATCCATCTTAGCTTCTATTACCTTTTGTGAGAGTGAAACTTGCTGCACTTGGCCTCGTAATTTTGATATATCATGTTGCATTCCTTCCTCTTCTTCATGAGTCATGCTAGAGCTTTGACGTTGCTTACTAGGTGTTTCCATTTTCTTTATTTGGGGCATCAATTAATGATAATTATTCTTCACTATTCCCTTTGAACTTAAAACTATTTTTTCAACCCAAACTTATGAGAAATTTTAAAAAGACTACACACCTTTTTCTGTTTTGTAAAAGATCAATAATGGATCTATTGTATCTCTATAATTACAGATCTCCAAGGTCTAAATTTGCTTCCTATGGTATCGCTCTGAGTCCTCTTTCCAATGCCACTAATCTAGTCAAAATTGGATTCTGCAAGAAAGAGTTATGCCCAATCTCCCAAGGTTACCTGATTATATAATTTTTCAGTAGAGAGAACTTTTATGACGTGTCACGTGTCACTGGTTCGACCTTTGGATCTGAAAAATATATACAGAAAATGAAAGTCAGTTCTTGTTTTTAAAATTGTTACAAAATTTCAATATGATTCTGAGAGATAAATTTATGACGATTTTCCCAAGGTCACTTATTTGAAATGTAATTCGGGAGTGTGCAAAAACGCTAACTTCCTTAGATAATAGATCCTAAAATGTAGTGAGACAAGATATGAAATTTGGAGCTATGGTTCATAATGATTTTTTCTCAAATGGGTTTTTGTTTTAGCTTCTAGAATGTCACAGAAGAAACGTTATAGAGAAAATTCCTTGATGACCTGTTTGGAAGCATCGAAACCCTAGAATCCAAAGGATCTTATACCAAATGTTATGAAACTAGCTCACAAAAAAGTTTCAAAAGAAAGATAAACACCTTAGAAATCAGCCTCTTCAAGGGGGAAACCTCCTTTACATTACATAAATGAACAATTATTGGATGATACAAATGATAGAACCTCATTTCTAGATAGCAGTCTAAGGGGTGACAATATAATCAGAGCTGGCATAACAATAATAATATAAGGGAACAATAATAACAGTATGGGGACAATAAGGCACAACAATAACAATAAGGGCTACAATGACAATAGTAACGGGGGAATGACTAGTATTATAGGGACCTAACAGAATAATCATATCAAATTATAAATGATATGAGCATTAATGAACTAAAATAATTTACAAATGAGAATGCGACTGTGCAGGGCCCTTCCCACGATGGAACCTAGATAAACTATGATCACATAACATGAAAAGTCACAATAAAACAACAAATTAAGAACCGAATCTAATATTCAGTGAGATCAAGTTACATAAAGTACATTATATAGTTCTCGCATAGAGTTTATGAAATAAAGAGATTTATCACAAAGATTGAGTGCATTAATAGACTATATAGCTTGAAATAGACATGCCTGGCCATATTTATACACGTTACATCAAGAATTACATTAAATCATGCCTTGCAAATATTGTGACATAGAGATAACACCTAATCCCTACATCTAAGGGCAAAATTCTTTGTAATAGCCAAAATTCAAAGAAAAATATCTCCTCCATCTCTTAGAACCTCACGAAGCCTATTACAGGCATGACATTTCCTACCAGATCACAAGTATGTTGTAGCTTTCATAAAAAATAGTGCTTTATTATGGCTGAGTATATCCTAGAATCGATTTCTTGTTTTGACTTTGAACTTGCCATAAATAATGTAAACACATGCCAAAATGGTAGTTTTCATGTTTCCGAGTACTTGACAATATTCAAGAGTGATCTATTTATGTGGATGGCAACAAATGCACAAAAAATAGTCCATTGTTTCAATGGTACCAAAACCATTTTATTGGTACTAAAAGTGAACTAAGATTCCATCATTACTAAAGCAACCATAGAATAAACTTTAGTTTAGTTAAAAACATATGAATTTAAGAAATTAAGGAAATAGCACATCCTCACACTATTTTTGCGTATTGAAGATCAATATTATAGGTTATAAAGGAAAATGGAGTATATCAGGTAAGAAATTAGTGTAAGCAAAGGGTAATTAGGGATGACAATGTTGAGGATCAACAACTTCCACCTATCACAATAGTTGAATTAGTTAGTACTTATATGTTATTTTTTACTTTTTGGTGAATTTTTGTACCCAAGAAGAAAAATTGTAAATATCTAAATATTCTCATGGGATTTTGTTCAACACCTTATTCCAATTTATACTGCATTTCCATGTATAAAACACCTTGATCTGTTCAAGTTAGGGGGATAAGAAATAATTTTATTTTTATTTTTGAACTTCTATTAATATAACTAATGTAGTTTTATTCCATTTCATTTTTTCTATATGTGAATGGCATGTTTCTAACTTAGGTGATCTTGTTTCATAACCAATGCTTCACTTAAGGAGGTATGGTCCCCTGCTTAGCTAGATACTACCTGTAACCTTAGAGATTACTTTCTAGTTTCTTTTATGTAATTTAATTTCTCTACATTACTACAACTAATTAATTTGATAACTTAATCTATTCTACTACAAATCATTAATTCAATGAATTATTTTGTTATGTTAAAACCCACTAACTCAAAAACTTACTCTATTTTACATTATTATTTACTTTGTTGTGTTGCAACTACTAGTTTGATAAGATACTTACTTTCTAGATGTTGTTGCACTATTTAAAATAAATAACCTTCTTCCTTTATGTTGTTTATTCATTGGAAATGTGCCCTATTTCCTTATCGTGAGGAAACTAATAAAATTGCATATGTAATTTACTCTATTTTGTGAATATTGTCTTTCATTACCTTTTTTTTTCTAGATTTGCTAAAATTCATTTAATATTATTTGTATAATTTAATCTTAAAACATTTTACCATCACATCTACATCATCATTCCAAGGCTTAGGATCACCATAAACCTTGGGCAAGTCACCAATCTATTGCATGTGTGATCTATTTCTACCTAAGTGATCTACATTCTATCTATGTGGATATTTCTACCTATATTGTGAGTTATAACACTAAGATTCCTAGGTTTGCTAGGTAGAAGCATTCTATTTCATTTATGCAATCGTGACCTTTAATTTTCGACAAGTTTTCTTTTCTTTCCTGAGTGATTTTTGAAAGATATTAAATATCTTTCAATGTAACAGATTTAACATACTACAAACTCACTAGAATTTAAGATAATTGTACTAGCATATACAATCCATGATAGTTCACAATTTCCCTATAAACAATATATTGATAATTAAGCACAGAATTCCTTGGTTATATACCAAATAACTAGAAGGTAATGAAGAGACCTTCATTTGTGTCACCATTATCGAGAATTGTTAACAGTGTAATTGTTGCTTTCCTATTTAGCTAAGTTAATATATTTCTTCTAAGTAATTGGTGTGATGTGTTAGATATAGGATTATTTTTTTAACAAGTTTTTTTTTACAAATAATGGATTTTCAATTTTCCATGCAAAAAAACTAGAGACCAACAAGGTAGAATCAGTAATTCCACTGATAACCCCTGTAATACAAATAGTGTTGGATATTCTCAAGAGTATAAGGGACATGCTCAACTAGCCTATCTAACTCCTATATCAAGCTCCCTTGACAAAAAGGAACCTATGTTGGCACTATGACACAGGTTTGGTGCTATGACACACGTGTTGTCCTTGATGGAAACTCACTCAAATATAAAAGTTCAAGCTCTCAGAATGAAAGAAAAAGAGATATACACAGGTTCCTCTTAACCAAGTCACATATACACGCGGGTTCGATGATCAAAGGGCACGTATACGTATGCACTCACTTTCATGTACAGAAAAGCATGTACATGTGGGAAAACTTATTTTTAGTCCATGGTATTTAGTCCTTGGTATTTGGACCTATGGCTTTGGTCCATGGTATCTCGTCCAATGTGTTGAACCCAAGTATTGGGTCCATAGTATTGGTTCTAAGTGGTTTTGGACCATGTTAATGAGTAAGGACTAAGACTATAAAAGGGGAAGGAGATCATTAGGCAAAGTGATTCACTCAAGGATTGAATATGTTATGAAGATCAAGATCTAGAATACTGGTCATTAGGTTATGGTGCATAGCCGGATCTGAACCAAGGAGGGACCTAAGCACTAGAAGAAGGATAACTTCTATTAAAGGGTCAAGATCTTAAGGCTTGAACAAAAGTATCTTTGTGTGATTTTTGATCTGTTATATTTGGCGGATGACTTGATCTATAAATTTGATAATTTGGGTATAACTAATGTCTGAATATTTGAAAGGGGTAAATTATTTTTTATAGATCTATACGCAGGTTCAACATTGCAAAGGCGCGTATGCATGGAGGTTTGGTAATTCAAAGAAGTGTATACACAAATTTGCCTTAATACAAAAGCGTATACACACAGGCTTCAGATATTGAAGTAGCATATGTCTCACAAAATATGTTTTAGCTACATCTGTTTATTGTTGCAGTGTTCTGGGTTAAGAATTGGTGTTTGTTTACTGTTACTATTTTCTGCTTACAACATTAAGAGAAGTGATAGTTTGAATCAGTTTTTGGTTGGTGAAAAGGAGATTGGTTGATGCAGACATAATTGATATTTGATTGATGGATCGAGTCTGAAAAATTTATGAAACATGGTCCCTGGAAGTAAAGAGAAGGTTGTAGCCTTCTGTAGGTCAGTACCTACATACTAGTACATCAACTAGTACAAGAGCTAACGGGGTTGTAACTCCCTTCTAGGAGAAGCTGGAGAATGACTGAAGGTTGTAACCTTCTGTAGGTAGAAACCCACGTACTAGTATAAGACTGCACTAATAGAGAAATATTGTAAAAAGAAGTTTCTTATTAAAGGAAGATAGAGATGAATTGCAGCAGGTGGTTTTCACCCACATTGGGTTTCCACCTTATATCTTGTGACCATGTGTGTGATCTATTCTGTTTTACTGCACCTGTTTACTGTTCTTATGGTTAATGAAGTTCTAATGCACTGATTAAAGATCAACATTTAATAAATCATAAGTTTACTGATATGTGTGGGTTTCTTTAGACACAGTAACATATATATGCAGTTTCTCGTGACTGAAGTTGTGTATACAAATCTGAATGTGAATTGAAAAATAATTGAATTCATAACACTGATTCACCCCCACTCTCAGTATTATTTCAACAATTGGTATAAGAGCAGGTCCTTCAGAAGAAGCTTGATCGCTTGAAGGAAGATCTATCATCATGAAGAACTACGAAAATGAGGCATATATCAAGCCACCAATCTTTGATGGGAGCAACTTTGTCTATTGGAAGGTAAGAATCACAACCTCTCTTAAATCTGTTGGTACAGATGTTTGGGATATTGTGGGAGCAGGATACACATTTCCGTCCGCAACTCCTACAGATATGGCTGGTAAGAAGTAGTATGAAACAAATTCAAATGTTGTCAATACTCTATTAGGGAGTTTATCTCAATCAGAATTCGCGAAAGTTATGCAGCTCAAAACCGCAAAAGAAATATGGGACAAGATCATTCTGAGCTATGAAGGAGAGGATCAGGTAAAACGTGAAAAACTACAAACTCTCAGAATTAAATATGAAAATCTTAGAATGCATAATGATGAAAGTGTGGCTAATTATTTCTTACATATAGATGAGAATCTTAATCATATAAAAAATTTGGGTGAAGAACTAAAAGAATTTACCTTGGCTGAAAAAGTTCTAAGATCTTTGTCTTCTAAGTTTGAATCAAAAGTTTTTGCCATAGAAGAAAAGGAGAATCTACAGACCATTACCATGTCACAGCTGCACAGAATCCTAACTGCTTTCGAAATGAGAAAAGAGGGACCATCAAACAAGAGAGAAGCCGCATTCAAAGCTTTAGGAAAAGAAGAAAATAATGATTCAGGACATATCTCAGAAGGAGAGGAAGAATCAAACTTTGTCAAGAACCTTCAATGAGGTTTTGGAAGATTCATAGGTAAGATACCTTTCAAATGCTTTGCTTGTGGAAGAATCGGTCATTATGCAGACAAGTACCCTCATAAAGATAAGCTTGAAAAAGGTAAGGAACCAATTATATGGAACAAAAAATATAATGTAAGTAAGAAGAGCTATTATACTCATGAAGACAGTCATGGATTTTCAATTAGTGATGAAGATGAACAATGTAATGATTATAGACTTTTGATGGCTTATGAAGATGATCATTTCTTGGATGCTGTAGATGAAGATGATCTCTATGAAGAAATTTCTAAGTTTAAAATATGTTTAGAAGAAAAGAGTATGATCATAGATACTCTAACATTCCAACTTATTGAAAAGGAAAAACATAATGAAAAGTTAGAATGTGAAATTGTGGGACTTAGAAAAGATATTGAGAAAACAAAAGCTCTTAATCTTAGATTTGCTAAAGGATCTGAAAATTTAGATGATATTATCAAAGTGCAATGTTCTCCTCTAATCAAGACAGGCCTTGGATATTCTGAAGAAGCATCTCAAGCACAGAAGCCATCCACCTCCAAAATTTATCTTGATGTAGAAAGGAGAAGTGAACAAGTTGACAAGCGACAACAAAGGCATAAAGCAAATCACCAGGAAAATCAAGGTCAATCTACTTCAAGGATGAACATAGATCACCAAGTAAATCAGGGGTAATCTACTTCAAGGATGAACAGAAGCTACAACCAACCGCAGGTAAATCATTCTCAATTTTCCTCAAGAATGAAATTCTATGGAAACTACAATCACCTAGATGGTAGGGTTGATAATCGCAGGAATTCCTTCAATGGCGAATGTTTCTCTTGTCACAACTTTGGACACAAAGCAGCTCAATGGGTTGCCTATAAGACCATCATGACCAGAGAAGCACGAAATTAAAGGAGTGTCACTGGGATCATGAAAAGGACCTACAGTAACTTTTTTGCTCTTGAAAATGAAATAGAATGTTCTATTTGTAATAACTTTGGTCATACAGATTCTAAATGCAGGAGTAGGTTTTGGTAAACAACTCAGCAGGAGAAAGCTTCATTGTGTCTGAAAACTTGGAGAAATAAAGAGCCACAACTTTAAAGTTGTGGTATAGCCTTATATACATAAGGACACGAAAATCAGTGGTACATCGATAGTGGATACTCGAAACATATGACAGGTGATAAAGAAAAACTTTAGTCATATAGTGCCTTAGAAAAGGAAAGGAAGGTCTCATTCAGAAATGACACCCCGGCACTCATAAAAGGTAAAGGTTCTGTTCTTTTGAAAGAAAAGGTCAAAGCTGGAAATGTTATGTATGTTGATGGCTAAAAGCATAATCTATTGAGTGTCAGTCAAATGTGTGATCAAGGAAATGAGGTAATATTTCGATCAAATGGATGTATGTTTCGTGAACTTCATACAAGAGAAACAGTGATCAAAGGCATAAGAACTCAAAATAATTTATACATACTCAAAGGAGGAAAACAACAATGGTATCTAAGCAAGAATGATGAACAATAGGTATGGCACAGAATATTGGGACATCTAAGCTTCTCCCAGATAAGGAAAGCATGCAAATATTAGGTGGTTTGTGATCTACCTAATTTGGTAAGCAAACCAGAACTAATTTTCCTGAGAAGGAAGGATTAGCTAGTAAGCCACTTGAACTTGTCCATAATGATGTATGTGGTCCATCCAGGAAAAGGTCACCTCAAGGAGAAGAATACTTCATATTATTCATTGACGACTTTTCCAAGATGCGTTGGATAGGACTCCTGAAGCATAAAGATGAAGCTTTTGAAAAGTTCAAAGCATTCAAAGCCTTCGTTGAAAATGAATCAAATCGCAGAATCAAATGCCTCGAGTCGGATCAAGGAGGGGGATTTACCTCAGATGAATTCTTCGATTTTTGTGAAGAACAAGGAATAAGAAGGGAATTCTCTACTGCAAGGACTCCTCAGCAAAATGGAGTAGTAGAAAGGATGAACATAATGGTTCAACAAATGGCTCGTGCTATTCTTGATGAGTCTGGAACTCTTGCAACCTTTTGGGGTGAAGTTGCATTTGCAGTCATTAATATTCTCAACAAGACAAACGTCTGGGTAAATAGCACTCAGACTCTGCATGAACTTTCGTATGGTAAGACTCCTATGGTAAAATGCTTCAAAATTTTTGGAAACAAATGTTACATCAAAAGGACTGATGAAAACCTTGGCAAGTTTGAACCTAGAGTAGATGAAGGAATTCTCCTTGGTTACTCTCCCCATAGCAAAGGACATAACTGTTACAATAAAAGACTTGGAAAAATTGTTGAAGGTATTGATGTAGTGGTTGATGAAGAAGGAAATATTCCTAAGCAGGTAAAATCCGAAGATTTCGAAGATTATGAGGACTATACTTCAACATCAAATAAGACTTATGATGAAGAAGAAACCTATGAAGCACCAGAAGAATAGATAAGGGTAGAAGAAAAGACACCATCTGGGTAAATTCAAAAGAATTATCCAAAAACTCAAATTTTGGGGCAGAAAGAGGCAGGTGTATAAAGAAGAAGAACTATCTTAGAAGCGTCAAGATATCTAGCATTGCTTTCCTCCACTGAACCATGAAATGTATGTGAAGCATACAAAGATGAATGTTGGGTCAAGGCCATGAATGAAGAACTTGAGCAGACTGAAAAGAATAATACTTGGGAGTTGGTTCCTAGACCAAATGATAAGAATGTCATAGGGACAAAATGGATATTCAAAAACAAGCTGAATGAAAATGGAGATGTTATTAGAAAGAAGGCCATACTTGTTTGTAAAGGGTATGCTCAACAAGAAGGTATAGACTTTGAAGAAACTTTTGCACCGGTTGCAAGACTTGAAGCCATAAGAATGTTCCTTGCTCTTTCTATCTTTCAGAAGTTCAAAGTATTTTAATTGCATGTGAAATTTGCCTTTTTAAATGGAGACTTAGAAGAAGAAGGGTATATTGAGAAACTAGATGGATTCATCCTTGGAAATGATCCAAAACTTGTATGCAAACTTAAGAAGGCACTCTATGGTCTTAAACGTGATCTAAGGGCTTGGTATTATCATCTGGACAAATATTTCCATCAACAAGGTTTTTCAAAAGGATTAAAAAATAGCAATCTATATATAAAAATTGATAATGACAAATTGCTAATACTTGTTGTGTATGTTGATGATATCATCTTTGGTAGCAATGAAGAAGCCATGAGTCAAAACTTTGCTTTGGTGATGCAGAAAGGATTTGAAATGTCCTTACTTGGTCAACTCACATATTTTCTTAGTTTACAAGTCCAACAAAATAAAGACGATATATTTTTATCAAAAACCAAGTACCTCAAGCAGATCTTGAAGAAATATGGCATGGAAGATTCGAAACCAGTATGTACCCCTATGGTAACAAGATGTAGCCTCAGCGCAAATAATGATTTAGCAGCAGTACATCAACCAACCTATAGATCCATGATTGGTAGTCTGCTCTATCTAACAGGTATCCAACTAGACATCATGCATGCAGTGGGAATAGTTGGAATATTCTAGGCAAATCCAAAAGAGGCACACCTTCAGGTGGTTAAAAGAATTTTCAAATATGTTCAAGGAATACAAAACTATGGCTTGTGGTATCCTAGAGATACAAATCTCACACTTCATGCATATACAGATGCAGATTGGCCAGGAAGCATGGATGACAGAAAAAACATTAGTGGTGGTGGATTCTTTATGGGTTCTAGATTAGTATCTTGCTTCAGCAAGAAACAAAGCTCAATTGCTTTATCTACAACTGAAGTGGAATATGTGGCTATTGCATCTTGCTGCACATAGCTGCATCACGCATTCAAAGACCAATCACATACCTATCAAATATCATTTTCTTCGAGAACAAGTGCTTGAACAATAGGTCAAATTGGAGTATGTTCCCTCCAAGGAACAAGTTGCTGATACACTCACCAAACCACTACCCAGGGAGACATCTGAATGCCTCATACAGAAGCTGGGAGTAGTTGATGCATCATATTATTGTTGAAACTTGTCTGTTTCAGAGAAAAGTGGTTGTACGCGAGTTTCATGTGGAGCATCCACGTACATACGCTGGTTTCTGTGGATATAGTTGCGTATATGTTGATTTGAAGGCAACAGTTGGCCAAGCTCAGGATGAAAAGAGTTTGATATGGCTCTAACAGAGACCATCTGGCATAGGTTCAGGGGGAGCATATATACTTCTAATAATGCATTGTTGGCATTATCTTAGAAGATCTTGGTTCAAGATCACAGTTGTCTTTGGTTTCAGGTGGAACAGGTGTAGAGAGAGAACATGGTTGCTGGTCTGAATGATGATTGATGGATGCTGCTGATGATAGTTGTTGATTACTATCATAGTCTTGTTGTAGATATTTCTTCTCTATGTCATAGAGTTCTTTTCTTATCAAGGGTCATGTAACGGCCTACTTTGTTTTCCCCACTATGCCTAGGATGGATGATGTAATGTTCTTGTTTTATCATGTGTAAACCTTTGGTGTATCCCCACTTGGTTGGGTGGATGAGTCAATATTGGTATATCCCCACTTCATTGCGAGATGGATATATGTATGAGTCTTTGGTGATAGGAAGGTCATTTATGATGTATAAAGTCATGTTTCTTCTTGTCGAACATCTTCTTGCAAACCTTGCCTATAGTCAAGGGGAGCATGGATAGCACAACAAAGCAGAAATTTTAGCATGTACTCAGGGGGAGCATAACTCTTTGCACTTGATGACAAAGGGGGAGAATGACTTCAAGTGACTTGGAGTTGCCATCAAGTGCAAAGGGGGGCATTGTTGGCATTATGACACAGGTTTGGTGCTACGACACAAGTGTTTTCCTTGATGGCAATTCACTCAAATGATAGATCACAGTTGAAGCTCTCAGAATGAAAGAAAAAGAGATATACAGAGGTTCCTCTTAACCAAGTCGCATATACATGCGAGTTCGACGATCAAAAGGCGCATATATGTATGCATGTACTTTCATTCACAGAAAAGCACGTACATGTGGGAAAAATTATTTTTAGTCCATGGTATTTAGTCCTTGGTATTTGAACTTATGGCTTTGGTCTATGGTATATCGTCCGACGTGTTGAACCCAGGTATTGGGTCCATAGTATTGGTTCTAACTGGTTTTGGAACATGGTATTGAGTAAGGCCTAAGACTATAAAAGGGGAAGGAGATCATTAGAAAAAGTGATTCACTCAAGGATTGAATATCTAATGAAGAGAAAAATAAAGAATACTGGTCATTTGGTTATGGTGCATAGCCGGATCTAAACCAAGGAGGAACTTGAGTGCTAGAAGAAGGATAAGTTCTATTGAAGGGTCAAGATCTTAAGGCTTGAAGAGAAGTATCTTTGCGTGATTTTTGATCTGTTATATTTGGCACATGACTTGATCTATAAATCTGATAATCTAGGTATAACTAACGTCTAAATATTTGAAAAGGGTAAATTATCTTTTATAGATTTGTACGCAGGTTCGGCATTGCAAAGGCACATATACGCACAGGTTTGGTAATTCAAAGAATTGTATATGCAGGTTTTCCTTAATAGAGAAGTGTATGCATGCAGGTTTCACATATTGAAGTAGCGTACGTCTCACAAAATATGTTTTAGCTACTTCTATTTATTTCTGCAGTGTTCTAGGTTCAGGGTTGGTGTCTGGTTACTGTTACTCTTTTTTGGTTACAACATTCAGAGAAGTGATTGTTTGAATTAGTTTTTGGTTGGTGAAAATGAGATTGGTTGATGCAGATATATTTGTTGTTTGATTGATGGATCCAGTCTGAAAAAATTATGAAACGTGGTCCCTGGAAGTAAAGAGAAGGCTATAGCCTTCTGTAGGTCAGCACCTACGTACTAGTACATCAGTTATTACAAGAGCTAAGGGGGTTGTAGCTCCCTTCTAGGAGAAGTTGTAGAACGAGTGAAGGTTGTAGGTTTCTGCAGGTAGAAGCCTACACACTGGTATAAGATTGCACCAGTACAAAAATATTGTAAAAATAAGTTTCTTATTAAAGGAAGATAGAGACGAATTGTAGCAAGTGGTTTTCACCCACATTGGGTTTCCACCTTATATCTTATGTCCATGTGTGTGATCTATTCTATTTTATTGCAACTATTTACTGTTCTTATGGTTAATGAAGTTCTGATGCATTGATTAAAGATCAACACTTAATAAATCATAAGTTTACTGATATATGGGGGTTGCTTTAGAAACAGTAGTGTATATACGCAGTTTCCCATAACTTAAGTTGCGTATACAAATCTGAATGTGAATTGAAAAATAATTGAATTGATAATACTGATTCACCCCCCCTCTCAGTATTATTTCAACAACCTATACTCTCTATTCATAGTTTGAAATTGTATATTCTTTATCATCTCCGCCAACATAGATCATATTCCATGTGGGATAAATGAGTTGAACCACATCGAATAACTTATATGCCAATAATATTCTAGAACCTACAAAATAGGTAGATATTTCTAAAGAACAATGGCACACAAAATTATCACGGAAGAAGCATCCACCTTCAAATTCCTTATTTTGAAGACAAATGAAGAAACCAAAATGAAGAATATTCCACACTCATCTTTTCCTAATTTCCATTTATTATCGAAATAGGATCGTAACACATTCTTTCTTGAATTTGATTTTCTCTATAGAATCTACGACAACATGACATATGCCTTAAAATCAAGCCTTTTCCCTACTACACTAAAAAATTATGCACTAAGCAAGTTCATGATCCTTGAAAGTATCAACATTTGTACCTTGGCAGAGATGAAAGATAAATGATTAGAGAAATACATATATTATTGTAAAAAAAAATAAGGGAGGGAGGAATTTAGAGAAATACATATATTATTGTAAAAAAAAATAAGGGAGGGAGGAATTCATTAGGGTGACACAAAATTAAGGTGAGAGCCTTGAGGACTAAATCAAAATATTTAGTTACATTTTATCAATCACCATATGGGGAGATCTGGTCCCTTACGCACTACGTGTATTGGAACTATGAAGAATACAATATGAATGTATTGATTTTTTGAAATTAATGTATAGAGGAGATGTCCACTAAAAATATTATTATGTCGTCATTGATTTATGTCAAAGGAATTTTAGATGAATTCCAAAGACTGAAAAAAGACCAAGAGACATGTTAATAAGAGTTGGAAAGACTATAGATAATGGGATTACCAAATATGAAATTAAAAATATGTTAGAAGATTTTAAAACAAATATACTGAGTTCATTTAGTTCCAAATGAGATAAATTACGTATGAACAATAAAAAAGGAGAAGCAGATCTTGATTTGGTAATATTTTTCTGAAAGTGTAGAAGAAATCACCCATTGAAGGATTTTCCACAATATCACATTGAGGCTTATGCAATATGCAGTGGGGACCATGCTACAAGAAAGTGCCCATACCTTCCTATTTAAGTAGTTGTATATCAGTATGTTGAAGAACCAGAGCAACTATTTTACACTTTTCAAACATGTCCACTGAATCCAAAGCCTCAAGGTATGATTCAATACCAATCACATTATTATAATTCGTATTAGTATAAACCTTAAATGCATTATTCTTCTCAAACATGGTGTTTTATTTCTTATTCTTTGATGGTTTCCCCACCAAACCATCCTTCACTAGATGGATAAAGGAATTGATGCTTTAGAGGCCCTCAATAAGCCTTACTACAATGATTTATGCAACTTATTTCCTCTCTAGAAATGCAATTGTCCATGTGTACTCCTCCTCAAGTTGAACTTCTTGTACAGCCCATTCCTAACAGAAATAATGGTAAGGTATCTCAAAAAAAACAAGTTGTTACGCTTGACACCTATGCTACTTATTTAATCTCTTCCCTAGAGTTTCGTGAGATCAACCTTAGATCAAGGAAGACCATGGCTAAACTAAATCATTCTATGAAAATTGAATGATTGGATCTAGAGATCCCTTCAATGAATACTAAATTTGATTTCGCAAGTGAACTAAAGAATGTGTTTTCTCACATACAATTATTCCAAAAATTGAATATGTTTCTATATTATCATAATTTCTAAGGGAGTTAGGTGTATGGAGACCTAGTAGAAGAAGAAAATACCCTTCATAGAAAAATTATCAGAACATATAATGGGAGGCGTTCTTTCTATGAAATATTTAAATTATGACTATCATGTAGATAATGTACAAATTAACTACATAGTTATTCCCAATACATTGACTGAGCTTGGTACCAGGATTAATTTAATGACTTGTGAGATAGTGGGAGTGTTAGGAATTTTTTATCTTAGGAAAGCACAACAATTTTACAACTTATAATAATCTACCATCAAACTTAAGGAGTATTAGAGGTTGTAGTAATCTACATGGATTCACAGGAGCATCTCGTTGACTTCATTTTATACAACCTAAGTCGTCACTTTGGGGCTATACCATAATTTTAAGAAGGCCATGGTTAACAAATATAGAAATATACATTATATGCATATTTGGTAACATGAAAATATCCCGTTGGCCATCCACTAAACAAATTACCCTATATCCTCCTTCTAAGCATAGCACTAATCCTAAAATTCCATTTTGGGTGGACAGGGAGGAAAATGATGAGTAGTAAACCACTCATTAATTACCCACCATGGACCATTATCTTTCCATAAGAGACAAAACTAACTAAAATAAAATTGGTGACTTTATAGCCTCCTCCACATCTAGCTCACCTTTTCTCAACCACATAATTGACACTAGAGTCTAGAATTCTCTCCCCACCATAAAAGAATCACCTAGAATCTTATTCTAAAGAAGAAAATATTTAAACATTGAAAACCATAGAAATTATCCCTAGAAAAACCTTGAAGATCAATCTAGTGTTCTCCAAATTCCAAATGGAAGGACTAATGAAGGTTCTACAAAAGAATAAAAAATATTTTTCCTGGGACTATACTGACATGAAGGGGATCCAACATAATTTTTGTACACACCACATCTCTATCAAGGAGGACTCTAGACCCACCCAACAACCTAAATTATCTATGAATCCTACTTTGTGCTACATCATTAAAGAAGATTTGTAGAAACTATATTCAACTAAATTTATCTACCCCATTACTGATAGTTGACAATTCTCCCTTCTTGCCCTTGTTCCATAAAGGAATGGGAAGTAGAGGATTTTTGTATATTACAAAAAAACCAACAAAGCCACACAAAAAGACCATTTCCAAATACCATTCATCAACTATGTACTAGACAGATGGGCTAGAAAGGAGTACTTCTCTTTCCTTAATGGTTTTAGTGGATACATCTAAATTTAAATTACTCTATGAGACCATGAAAAGAACACGTTCACTTTTCATCGTGGAATATTTTTCTATAGTTTTCTTCCATTTCAAATGTGTAATTTTCTTGACATTTTTCAACAATATCTAGTTAGAATATTCTCTAACCTAATATATGATTACATGGAATTTTAAATTGATTATTTTACAACTTTTGATGATGAATTTAATGTAGTAGTCAGTAATATAGGTAAATTATTAATTATATATAAGTAGTATCATGTAGGCATTAGTAACAAAAGGTGCATAATGATGTTAATATAAGGTAGAGTGCTAGGGAATCTGATTTCTTCACACAGAATCAAAGCGGATGCAACAAAGCTCAAGATATTATTAGGTTTTCTTACTCCATAGAATCATAAAGAGGTATAACGTTTTCTTGTACATACTAGTTCTTATCGACATTTTATTGAATAGTTTTCATGAATATCTCATCCTTTTCTTTTATTACCAAATAAAAAAGTTGATCTTTTGTGGATAGGTAGTTTCCAACATCCTTTCAAAGAACTAAAATCTAGACTATCTGAGGCTCATATTTTGAGATGGACAAATTATTTCCTCCCCTTTCACATATCTACATATGCATCAGACACTTCTATTGGAGACTCCTTGAAGCAACATGAAGAAAACCATATATACACAATTTAATTTACTAGTAAAAAAATATCTCCTTCAAAATTAAACCATAAATTAACATAAAAAGGGTTTTTTGTTGTAATTCACGCTAGTAGTAATTATAACACTATATAACTAGTTACCATGTAATATTAAATACTAACCATGCCACAATTAAATATTTAGTGAACAATGAAATCACTAACTAAAGGGTAACTTAATGTTTCTTACTCTTTCAAGAATTTGACTATACCATCATAAATGAACTAAATAAAGATAACTTAGTGGCATAATTTATTTCTATACTTACAACAAATGTGAACAAGGCACAAGGATTCAATTTCTTGATGAACACCTCTTTGTAGTATGTACTGATTCACCATTGTTTTCAGATATTGGTAACTACATGCCTACAACAAAGCTTCCACCTCACCTATCTTCAATAGAATGATAAAATATCATCAAGTAAAGCTAAATATTTTCATGGATAGATGGATTACTCTTATATATAGGTCCATATCTCATTATTTGATGATGCGCATGAGAGAACATGATCCATGGCATACTAAAGGCTTGGCATGATGTCACTTGTGAGGATGACTTTCCAAATAAGAGGACCATATATAAAGTACTTCATCAAGGGTAGTAATCTCTCACAATCATCAAATATTCCAAGATATATGTAAGGATATGCGACAAATTTGAATGCATGGTAACAAAGGTGCAATTAAATGAGATGTTGCTAAAACTGAAACTAGTAACAGAACCCTTTGAGAAATGGGTTCTTGAATTTGTTGGACTTATCAATCTCTATTCTTGGTGAAACTCCTAGATCCTATTCTATATGGAATATGTGAAAATGAAATGGAAGAAAAGGTACTTATGGCTACAATAGATAAAGTAGTAGAAAATTTTCTCCATGAGAAAATATTTACCAAATTAGGGAAACCAAGGGATATCATCACAGATGGATGAAAATAGTTTACTTCAAGGCTCAATGAGGACATCATGGACACACACATGATCAAACATAAGGTAAAAGTACTGTATCATCCACAAGGTAATAGAAATCTATAAGGAATGACAAAAATCCTTGAGGCTATTAATTAAAATTAACCAATTTCACCTTAAGGACTAAGGAGACCATCTTCCTGAAACACTATGGGCCCACCACACAAATCGATTAATACTACTAGTTACACAATGTATGATATTTTTGATGGGACAAAAAATATTTTTTCGATAAATATAGATATATAGACCCTTAAGGGAGTAGTGCAACTTGGTATGGGCCTATTTGAAGCATAACAATAGAGACTAATGCAAATTAGTGAATTGATGAAGTTCTTCATGTTGTCCTACATAAAAAAAAAAATCATCCATCATTACAGATCTTGGTGGCATGACATTTTCATAAATAAAAATTGATTTAAAGCCAGAGGCTAGCACTTTCTATTTTATTCAATGTTCAAGTATTTTAGTGGAAAAATTTGAATCCACTGGATTGGAATTTATGATATTGAAATTGAGTATTAAAATGAGACCATCAAGATTCATACCATTTATGAGGAGATAAATATGTTGATGGATAATGGGAATTGGATTTGGTTATTTCATAAAATCCTATAAAAATAAACTCTCTCAAGGAATATCAATGAGGGATGGATTGATAATTGTATGGATACTTTTCATATGGGATAAATCCCTACTAGACGAATCATTCCTACATTATTTTTTTGTTCCAATGAAAAAGAGACATAAATATTTCCATTTTTCAATACCCATAAAAAGGAAGATTTGAGCACATGGAATTTGAAAAGAATCTTCTTTAACACATGACATGTTAGAAAATAAACAAAATGTGAATAAAGTACATAATTCATGAGTAGAAGGGAGATCCATTGTTTCGTGATGGTTATGTTAGTTTCCTCATACTCATGTGATTTTTAGGTTCCTTATATTTTTCTAATATACTAATAAACTGATGAGCCCCAAAAATGTACAATTATTTGGGCTCATTCAACTTCCTAATTTGGCTTAGTCCACCATTCTCATTTGTTTATTGCATGTTTTTGATTATTTTTATGTTAATAGAGTGAATTTGGTTAGTCATTATGCTAACAAGTCTAATGGGTGCTTTGTGTAGCCTTGTTGGTCAACTTGGAGACAAAATTGAAGGTCTTAATGAGCACTTGGCAGCCAAATTCGTGGGAGAACAAGCTAGAGGATTTGTAGGAAGGTGTCCCCCCTCATTTATGGGCCCTTACCTTGAATTCTCCACCATCAGCTCGGAGTTCAAAGGCCACCAAATCAATTAGCACAAGGACAGCCAAGCAGCTCGGAGTTCAAAGGCCACCGAATCAACAAGTCAAGGGCAGCCAAGCAAGTCAAGTTGGACTGCTGTTAACTGCAAGTCTTGGGCAGCCGAGTCCCTAACTTTTAGGAGGACTGTTGGGTCCTCGAATTTGTATAAATAAGAGAGCTTATGGCCTCATTTTGGTTAGCTAGTAGGCAGCTAGTAGGTAGCTAGTAGGCAGTCATTTTTAGCTAGCTGGTAGTTAGTCATTTTTGGTTAGCTAGTTATTTTGTTTTAGCCATTAGTTAGCTAGTTTGTAATTCGATTTGTAGGCCATGGATTAGTTTTGCTTTCAGCTCTTTCTCAAGCTCTCCTTGTGGACAGTTTGATGTAATTTTTCATTCTTGGTTAATAAAGATGGATCCAGCTTTGCACCAGCTCTAAATCTCTCTTGGGAGGTTGTAGTTCTTGGGGTTGGGCCCATCTCAAGCGCCCAGTACCTCCCTTGTTTATATTTATGTGTCTTTGCTGCATTCTCATAATAAAA
>APFE031046560.1:0-12989 GCA_000404065.3 Pinus taeda
TAAAAAAATCATATTTATATATGTGCATATGCATTCTATACTATGTAATAAATAGATACTCAAAATCTAAAATTGTGTTCAAGACTATAAACTATCAATACTTTCACAACTATAAATAAACAAATATGCTCATTTTCCTTTTCCTCCATGACTCAAATGTCCTCTTGGAGTGTGAACAAAATACAATTATAAGTTGCAAAGCTATCATGCCTTCTTTGAATCTTATATGCTTATAAAAAATAATAATTATTTCTTCTCTTGAAGTGTAAGTCCTTTTCTAGTATGGTTTTACAGATACCACAAACATCTCTCCATACCATTATATTAATCTTATCATAGTATTCAAACAACATATTTGACAGATTTTGTAATAGATTCTTTTTTTAGTGTCTATTTCTCAACCTCTATATGGAGTCCTTTGGATAAGGAGTCAACTTACATGTTAAATGCCTTTTTTGGATAAGGAGTCAACTTACATGTTAAATGCCTTGTACACATGGAATAAAAAAGTGCTTTTGTAATATATTTGATTCTTGATACATGGAATAAGAGAATCACTGAAATTTAGTAAATTTAGGAGTTATTCCTATGAAACTAAATATACAAATAATTTTAGTGTTATAAGCACACAAAAAAAACATTAGAATAACTTGTGAATCTTGTTTTCAACCCAATGAAATAACCTCTCAATCTCTTTTTAAACATAATGAAATGAATATAAAATAGGAAAAGGGTTCCCTTTCTCCATATCCAAGAAGGCCTCCTTGGATGACGCCATTGAAATAACCCATTCCCTTGACTTTCTAATGGGAAAATGGATCATTTTAATTTATTACATCCTTTAAGGTTTGACTTTGTAACTAGAAATAAGTATCTTTACATTGGAACCACATTGAAACTATACGAAACATTAGTTAGTGGGCTCATATTACCATCATTCCATTTTCACTATGAAGCTTTCCATTTCTTTGTACATTCACCTAGTATAAATGTAAAATATCAACATATGAACTACACTTTCCTTCCATTCTTGATATGAAACATACTTACAAATCCCATATTTATTTTTATTTTTATATAGTCTTTTAAATTAGAAAGTTGCTATTTGTTGCTAGGCATGTGGAATACATATGATTTATACATAAAATTTAAAAAATATATATCAAACTACTAAAAAAATCTAAAAATACAAACACATTGTCAAAACAGTATTTTTTTTGAAATGAATGAGAATAATAAGGTATTGTTTTTAATGTTTGACATCTCAAAATGACTTTGAACTTTAAAATACATTTTATTTATTAGATTTTTATTCAGTTTGTAATTAGTAGAATGGAGAACTATAACCATGATATACAATAGTGCACGAAGCTACCCGTAATTCACTATAATCATTAAGGTGCACAGAGATGGATCTATCCCATTATAACCTCTAAGTCCTCCTAATATGGATATGAGTAAATAGGGAGATTAACCTCATAATATTTTATATAAAAAGTTTTTATGAGTTTGAAAACGAAATTACATTGTGGAGTAAAAATGCATTTTTTTTTTATGTACTAAAAATATGTTTTGAAGAAATTATTTTAGAGAATTTAAAAGATGGTTTCTTCACATTTTATATGTTTTAGTAAGCTTATTAGATAGATAAACATATTTAGTTAAAAATATTTATGATTCAACAAAATATTAATAGAACAATGAATTAAATTTTAAAGTACATATATAATAAGTTATTTTTAAGGAGAATATGAAACAAAAAGAGTTTTAAGCAATGGATATTCTCTCACCTTTTCTAAATTGTGATCTTGTAAGTTACTATCCACTGGGAAAAATGATAATGAAGAGATACTTGCCAAAAATGATAATAGGGAAAGAAAATAAGATTATAGTGAAAGAAATGAAACAATATATTTTCATGACCCATTTTTCATAAGTGAAACACATCACTCAAAGGCATTATATATATGTTTTATAATATATTATAGTTATTGATTTTAAAAATAAGGATATTAATTGGCTTTAAACGTTTTAATAAAGATACACGTTGGTATTGAAATTTGTTATTTTTTCTATACAATAATGTTTAAGATATGTTTAGTTAATAACAATTATAATGATAAAATTATATTCAATTCATTTTATAGTCTTTTCAAAACCATGTCAAAACATTGAAATGAAAATATTAAATATATATTATAATTTATAATTTTCTTAACCTATTATTATTATTTTTAAATTATTCTTCAAACAATTGTACTATCTTTATTATATTTAATATTTTAGTGGACACACCAAAAGTATGCTCCAAAATTCCTTTGATAGTTGAGGAAAAACTACAACCACTGCTATGTTATTAATAATTTAATACATTACATAGTGTTCGAGAGTCTTAGAAAAGGACACAAAATACCACTATTTCACTAGTATAGCCAAAGGAGGGGTATACAACCTTTTTTTAAGCATATTTCATTCCTATGTTTTCATAAAAAAAGGATATATTAGAAATATTTCTATCATGTTTGCTATATTAAACTTTTAAGTGGACCCACCAAATAATCCTCCAAGGATTTGGTAGAACCATGATGTTATGTTATTCAGGATTGGGTAAAACCATACGGATGATATGATATTCACGATTTAATAATTTACATGTCGTCCCAAAGCCTTAGAAAATAATACAAAAGCCAACCATAACCCTAGGAAAGCATATTAAAACATGACTCGTTCTTCCTTTTATCATATGTCATTCCCAAATTAATTTAAACATTGGTTGAATCAATAGTAGCAGATAAGGGTAAGGTGAAAACTCTTAGAAAAGTTGGAACATCAGTCTAATAATTAGCGAGAAAAGAAAGTGATTGTTAATTTTTTCTAATTTAGTAGTGCCATGGATCGTTATGTTATTGTTGAGGAGTTGGGAAAAGGAACTCATGCAACCGTTTGGAAGACAATGGATAAGGTCACGAGTAAATTTTGGGCCATGAAGAGAGTATTTATATTTTATTTATGTCCTATTTTAACTAGGTCTTCTGAATGTGTTGTTCAATTCATCAATGATTTCTTGCATGTATCTTCAAGAAATTTTGAGTTGAGCTATTGTTTTCCTCCATTCTGATGAGTTATACGATTTAGTGTGGATTTTTCTAAATCTGGTTGACTACAAAATTTAGCCATTTTATCCAATGTATATCCAATTCTATCCATTCCACTATTTGCAGCTCCAACTCATTCATGCTTTGATTTTTGGTTTTAGTAGTATTGTCAGTTTGGTGGTTTCGCACAAAATATGGTGTAAATGCAAACTTTGAGTGTTTTTTATCCATTCATACAAAAGCCTTCAAACATTAATTTTAGTACTCTATTTAATATGGATTAAGCACCAATTTTCCCTTTAGCATAGGACCAAGTTGTTTTTCATAAATAAAGCACTTCTAATTATAACTCCATTGGGCCCATTTTCTGTTAAGCCCCGAGAGATTATTTCATTTTAAAATTTCTCCATGCTCTTGTCTTAGTATTTAGTTTGGTCCCCTACACTACTTCTCTTTTAAGCACAATCTAGGATTATGTGTCCATGCAGGTCCACCATTCGTCCACATGTGTCATTCCCATTAGTCCCAGTGCTCCACTTTATACACGCCACAATCTCCCAGTCCTTTATCAGCTCGAAGCGTCCTCTATTGCACTCACTTGAAACTTTCTAGTAATCTACACATCATCCCAAAGCCTTAGAAAATAATACAAAAGCCCAACATAACCCTAGGGACGCATATTAAAACATGACTTGTTCTTCTTTTTATCATATTCCATTCCCAAATTGATCTAAACATTGATTGAATCGATAGTAGCAGATAAGGGTAAGGTGAAAACTCTTAGCAAAGATGGAACATCAGTCTAATAATTAGCCAGAAGAGAAGGTGATTGTTAATTTTCTCTAATTTAGAAGTGCGATGGATCATTATCTTATTGTTGAGGAGTTCAGAAAAGAAACTCATGGAACCATTTGGAAGATAGTGGATAAGGTTATGAGTAAATTTTGGGCCATCAAGAGTGTATTTATATTTTATTTATGTCTTGCTTTAACTAGGTCCTCTAAATGTGTTTTTCAATTCATCAATGATTTCTTGCATGTATCTTCAAGAAATTTTGAGTTGAACTATTGTTTTCCTCCATTCTAGTGAGTTATACGATTTAGCGTGGATTTTTCTAAATCCGGTTGACTACCAAATTTAGCCATTTTATCCAATATATGCCCAAGTCTATCCATTCCACTATTTGCAGCTCCAACTCATTCATGCCTTGATTTTTGGTTTTAGTAGTGTTGTCGGTTTGGTGGTTTTGCACAAAATATGGTGTAAATGCAAAATTTGAGTGTTTTTTATCCATTCAGACAAAAGCCTTCAAACATTAATCTTAGTACTGTATTTAATATGGATTAAGCACCAATTTTCCCTTTAGCATAGGATCAAAGTGTTTTTCATAAATAAAGCACTGCTAATTATAAGTCCATTGGGCCCATTTTCCCTTAAGCCCTGAGAGATTATTTCATTTTAAAATTTCTCCATGCTCTTTTCTTAGTATTTAAGTTTGGTCCCCTACACTATTTATATTTTAAGTACAATCTAGGATTATGTGTCCATGCAGGTCCACCATTCATCTACATGTATCATTACCATTGGTCCCAGTGCTCCACTTTATACACGACACCATCTCCCAGTCCTTTATCAACTCGAAGCATCCTCTATTGCACTCACTTGAAACCTTCTGGTGTCTGGAAGATAGATGATGTGTCATGGTGGGAACCACTACCAAACTGTGAACTAATCAACGAATAATCAAGGTGATCTGTCTCTAACAAATTCCACATACACCCAGTGCCCAATGAGTTGAGAGATCTTCGTATGCACCCCTTATAATTCAATCTAACGAAAATCTTCTGGGGTGATGTCATTCTGATGTCACCATTTCTGCGTGGTACCATTTGAATGGTGACACGTGTCACTCATATTTGGCCCCTCTAACTATCTGAGAAAATTAAAAAGGTATGTCATGTGTCCCTAGGTCTTTCTTCATACTGACATCATCTCAAATTGATAAAATATTGCCGCACGTATTCCTTTGATTTTTTCATGTTATTTTGAGTACAGAGGCAATAGGGGTTCCTAGGCCTTCATTTTACAACATTTTCTTTATTATATTTTTCAAAGAAAAAACCATTGGATTCAAGCTTATTACAACATTGACTACCCTAATACCTTTCTATTGGTCCGATGTTATTGATCTACCATTTCTGCCTGATCTTAGATCATCCCGACTTCTCCTTATTTACACATGGCTTAGAACTTCCATGGAATGCCTCCTCTACTGACATGGATCTCGTGATGACCACTATAGAACTTCTACCGATGAGATCTTTTTCCGTTGTTGTGTGGACTGCCCACCCCACCTAGGCTTATGTCATCTTGGTTGTCCCCTTTACATGTATCTATAATAACATCAAGGGAACTTCCCCGAAAGTGATCTATATAGTGGGGATTCCTACAATTATACTCCACCAATTAAATTCATGTAATCGCTACTAAATCCTCCCAAGTTTAAGTCATCCCGAACATTCCCTTTGTGTGAAAATTTGAAGCATCTGGGAAAAATATTTCCAAAATGAGTTGTTATAAGGAGCTCCACGATTGGCCAATAAAAAAAATTCACCATTGAATTGTTAGACCAAATTCTCTCAGATTTGAGCTTAGTTTTTCTTCCAACTATGTCGACTACTAAACTACAAGAACTAGACGTTTCAACTTTAAATATGTAGTTGAGTTTTGGGGTACATAAATTTGACGGGAAATAACTTGCAATATAGGAGGATTTTAGCAGACATCCATAAACAACTATAGATATCTTTGAGAGCTCTATCCATCTAAGTGGGTTCCACTTGCTTTTGAGGTTGTTTTCTAATTTATAAATGGCTCTAAAGTCTCTACACCTTAATAATTATTTTCCTTTGCCATACATGTGGTCATATTCATTCTTCTTCCAATATTATCTTATTTTTCCATTTCATTAGCTCTATCTAAATAAACCTCCATTGACACGTGTGATATGAACCTCCCTCATATTCCAACAACATCTTTTACAATGACAACATTTTCTAACAGTCTACCCATCATATTCTCTTCCTTTGCAACCAATGAAAACATATTTCTAACAATATCCCACTTTCACATTTGTGGAAACACTTTAAACAAACAAAAACACATCACCAATAATCAAGTAAAGATAAGTGTACTTTCCTTTTCTTCTCTTATTCTTTGTAGATGTTTCTCCCCCTATGATGCACTTATCCTTTATGTACATTTACTCTAATGTACTTCTCCCTTTTGTTGTTTTAGTTTGGTTCATCTCCTCCCTCTTTCGTTTTATTTGATATACTTCTCCCCCCTTGAGATCAATGGAAAATATACTAACATTGTCCCCTTATTAACAAACTCCCCCTATCTTGTTGATCAGGTAGACCTATAAAATACTTCTTCTTACGCTGATAACTTTAGATATCTTTGAGTTGATCTAAGTAGCTTCCTTTCTTCCCTATGGAGAATATTGAGTTGAAAGGAGAGGATTAATTACTCCCAATCTCATCCTCAAGTAGTCAAGAGGGATTTCTTTCTAAAATAACACATACGTATCCAACTGAGCAAGGAGAAAAATCATTCCTATTGGTTTTCTCAGCTAGGATTCATTCATAATAGTTCCTCCCTATACACATACACATGACCTCTAGAAATAACAACAATCTATCTTATCCATGACCATCACCATTGTCTTATCAAATAATAAACAACAACCTATGCCACTTAGATGTGCTTATATGACAAATATAAAGGGACTCTCAACAATGTATGCTTAAACCAACTGCGCGACATATACTTTACTTGGAAAACTTCTAATGGCAGTAGAACACTACATTAAATTAGAATAAACATGAAAATAAGCATGTTAATCAAGAATATTTCAAAAACACTTGGATTGACAATCACCTACTAATAATATGATTACAACGCTCTGAAAAAAATTTAATGACACTTGATATTGATTGTTAATACTTGATACCAAGTGTTAATACCTTTTATATCAAGATACAAATAGTTTAATTGATACCATTGATACCAAATGTTGAACAATTTATAACTAAGGGTTGTTCCATTGTTATCATGCTCTTTTCACCACAAATTTGATGTTTGATCCTAATTACTAATTGGAGTAATCTTAAGGAATCATAATAACCACACCATTCAACATATATGAAATATAAACTTTGACAATTCAAGCAACATTAATATGCAATAAACACCATTAGCCTTTGTCTTCGATGATTATCTTTTAGAACCAAACAACTATACCAATTTATGATACCAATCATTAATGGAATAATCTAATACCAAAATGTTTACTTGAATACACTCCCTTTATGGTTATGGTCACTCTTTGGCACTATAAATTATTTAAACATACTTGCACAAGACAAACAAGAATTGGTTGTAAAACGTTCATGATCCCTATTCTTTCATCATCATCTATACTCAGTCTATCAATATAATTTGGAAAAAACATTAAATCAACCATAATACTCAACAAAACTAGTCTCATTCAACTTTATAAACTAGAGGAGAAAAGGGCATACTTCCCTTATCCTTCAGATGCATTACTTGGCATGTTTCTTTATTCTCATTGCATCTATTCTTTCTAGATTCTCTTGAATCCAACTTCTGCTTTTCAATGAAGAGGAGAAAGGGATCTACTTCCCTTGAGAAAATTATCTCTCTCTTCCTTCCACATATGGATATGCTTATGCGTTACTTAGTAAACTCCATGAGTTGATTTCCTAAGTTGATTTGATACTCTTACCTGATTGAGAAACATCCTACCATAGTTTAATCATATAAAACATTAACCATTCCACTTATTAGCACCAATTAAATTCAATCTTAAAAATATCTATTGCTCTTCATTTTCACTATATGTGCTTGCTTTCCACCTATACTACTTTAGAGAATTGTCTGGGCTATGACTACTCCTTTTATCTAATTGAAGTATTTTTGTGTTGCTAGTTATATGACATACATCAACCATAGGAATTCCAAGTTGTTATATACTAATCTTATGCTAATAACATTCAAAACCATACGCTAATTGTTGCCTCTATGAACCATTCAACCTACCTCTCTTAGGATTGTTGTAATAACTCCTAGGTGACTATCCTTTCTCACTACCAACATGATCCACACATCTATTCAACTTGCTCTGTAAACGAAGTGTATTGTTTCCAAGTTTTCACATAGTTTCTTTGTGCCCATAAGTTCCACACCCATAGAATTCAACATTGATCAAGAAGGGGGAAGGAATTATTATTACCAAATATTCTTCTCACCCAACTTCTTGGACCAATACTCATTGTCTTACTTTTATTGACCCACTGATAACTTTCCTTTGAGGGGAAAGGTTCTATCTACACAATTGTTCAAATTTCTTTGATCAAATCACAATTCTTGTTTAGATAGATCATTCCACTTTGTTGTTGCACCTTATTTTTCCTTTCTCAAAACTTGGAGGAAAAGTGCCCTGCATTTCCACAAAGAAAACATGTGAGTGGTTTCACACCTTTGTATTTAACTCTGAAAGTTTATTTGTCTTCTTGTTGCTACATTAGATTTTTTGTGCATTCCACAAATTTTTGTCTTAAAATGATGATGGATATTGCTAATATCTTTGTTGAGTAAAATAAATAAAAATAAAAAAAAAAAAAAATCCAATCTATGTGGGGCTTCGTCTACCTCAAATTTCATCAAAAGCATTAGAGATATTTTCATGATTCTAAATTTTCACGAATCTATGTTAATACAATTATATAAACTGCTAATTTCAAACTAGAGGTTTCAAAGCTATTCAACACCTCAAAATTCGAGATAAATAACCTTCATAAATGATAACTTCTTCAAGGCCTTCCAACACACTACAGAAACCACTAAAAAAACAAGTGAATATTCCACTCACATGAATTAATATATTATTCGAGAAATGTTCCAAATTCTTCTACTCACAATGATGTTCTAGCTACCTCTATACTAAAAGGGCACCAAACGACTCCTTGAATACTGTCTACATATACTATTCATATTAAGGCATTTCTTTCTTCACTAGTACTAAATCAGAAAATTACCATTCACAGGTACATCAAACTAAGAAACAAAATGACAAATGGACTATTTTTCCACAACGAAAAAAACAACATATTCTAAATTACATCATTTCTATCCTCTTCCATCAATGATAACATAGCCTCAAAATATAGGTGTATAAAAATATAATAAAAGATATTAAAAACTCTTTGAAACTTTGGTTGATCCATTCTTTAGAGAAAGACTCTTGACATCACATGCAACTTGTATGTCTCTATCATAGGTGGACTCTGACTCATTCCATATTTCTTTGGCGATCTCACAACAGATTAGTTTCTAAATATTTGACATGGACAACCCTCTCAAGATTTCCTCCATGACCTGTTCATCAACCTCATTATCTGTTAATCCATTCTCCACGAATACCCATACATTAAAATCAAGAGATTAAAAGAACATTATCATTCTTACCTTCTAAGTTGTATAATTTTACCCATTCAAAAATGAAACTCTATGAGAGGAAATCTAGTCCTATTTCTCCATGATCCTTGATCTTCCTTCCAGTTGTTTAACCGATCCTGAAGGATCCTTGGATTTGACACCAATTGTTAGAAACAATGGGTACTAGAATAATAATGAGGGGGGAAGGTGAATCAGTAGTGTGACCACACTATACAACTCTTGACAATTTATATTGTTCAATAACTTTATCAACCACTCATGTAATTAGCATCATAACTCAGTTATGTAAAAAATAACATCATAAACATTTTCATACACATGTGAAAGCCATATATAAGACATAACATTCCTTTTATTTCTTTGGGAAATACAAGATTCAAATTTCTATTACATCATTACCCCACAAGCTTTCACTTCTAGGTAAATTGGCTACTAAAGAAGGGAACTTCTATCCCTACTCATTTATCAACCTTCACTAAAAGGTGAAACTTCCCCTTCTCCTTTATTAGTCACTACTGAAAGGGACTATTTTCCCTCCTCATCTATCATCGACAAAAATAAGGGACTATTGCCCTACTCATTTATCAACCACTGTTGAAGGGGACTATTTCCCCTAGAATGCATGTTATCACTTGCGAGCCCTGCTGATCCATATTTCATCCATTTTAAAACTGATATGAATAGGACACTTTATTTCATAAACAAATAAATTTATCTCTTCAATCACTCACCATACCCACCATAGAAACAAATTCAAATATTTATGAGAATTGATTAAATCACCAAACACACCAACAACATCAATCCTTTGTAATTACTAATTTCACCATAAAACATCTTTGTTGAATGAATTAAAACATTGTTTGGTAATTCATTTTTTCCTTCTCAAACCCCTTTCTAACATCAAAATTAATATTTTATTCACCCCTAATGCATACTAACATTATTCACACCAGTAGAACCAACACAGTTGCACACACCTTCTAAATTTAGAAGTGATTATAGAGGAATTTAGAATGAGATTTTTAGTTCTTTGGTATTTAGTTATCTTTAACCCTTTGCTTGCATGAATATTTATTTTTTCTCCTTTTTCCCTTCTTCAATTATGTCATTTCAATGTGTTATTAAAGTCATCAATCATTGCTTACTTGTTTCTTAAATAAATTCTAAGTCAATATATTATTTTCCTTCATTTCGGTAAGTCATGGAATTTAGTAGGGATATTTCTAAATTTGGCTAGGCACAGAATTTCCAATTTTATAGAATTTCCATTTTTACTAGTGTTGTCGGTTTGGTGGTTTCACACCAAAGGTGGCATAAATGCCAACTTTAAGTGATACCGACTCATTCACATAAAAGCCTTCAAATATTATTTTGAATGCAATATTGAATATGCCTTAACCACCAAAATTATGCTAAATTTCATTTCCAACTCATCCATACTTAATCCCTCTAGTAGAGGCCCAATGCGCTTTTGTATATAAAACATCATCAATTATAACTCCAATGTGGCAATTTTACCTTAATTCCTGAGGGAATATATTATTTTACAATTTCTCTATGCACTTGTCTTGGAATTTATTTTTTGTCCTTAGCTCTATATTTATTTGTGTTATGATCTTGGATAACATATCCTTGTGGGTCTTCCCTTACTCTAATTAAGCCATTCCCATTGGTTCTTGCACTCCCTTTGTACATGTTGCCACACCCTGATGCTCTGTCAGCTCAGCGTAAACTTTGTCATGCTTTCTTGAAACCTTGCGGGGTCTTAGAAAAAATATTATGTGTCCCTGTGGGAACCACTTCCATGTTGTGAGCCAATCAATGAACAGTCGGGGTGATCTGTGTCTTACAGCTACCAAATACACTCGAAACCTAGTCAGCATGGAGCTCTTCACTTGCATGCCTTATAATTCCTTTCTAGGACAACCTTTTGGAGTGATGTCATGATTACATCATATATGTTACCATATGGTTCCATCTAAGTGGTGGCGTCTATCACTCATATTTAGCTCCTTCGATCACATGAAAATGCCGAAATTGCATGCCATGTCTCCCAAAGTCTAACATCATGTTGATGTCATCTAAAACCAATAAAATATTCACACACATCTTCCTTTTATCTGTACATTCTATTATGAGTATGAATATAAGAGGGATTCTTGGGCATTTGTTTTGCAACAATTTCTTTGTTAAAATTTTCATAGTAAAAGCCACTAGATTGAAGCTTATTACAACGTCAATTTTCGTGACTTCCCAATTGCCTTTCTATTGGTCTTATGTTACTACTCTTCAAGATATGCCTAACCTTACATCATCTTGTATGTGTCTCCTTTGCACATACCTTAGCAGTTTCAAGTAAGGCCTTCCACAGTGACATGACTATGGGGAGCACTGCTGGAGAAATTCTATAAATTAGAGCTTTTACTTCCATTTTGTGGACTATGCACATTTTCTGAGTACATCATCCCAATTGTTCCTTTTGTACACAACTTTGATACCATACACGAAATTGCAGCGTATGTGAGTTCTATAATGGGGACCTCCCATAATTATACTTTGCCATTCAAACTCCCACAACTACTACTAATTCCTCCCAAGACTACGTCATCCCACGCATTCCTTTTCTGTGTGACTTTGAACCATTGAGGGAAACTCCATTTGGGATGAGTTGTTATAAGGGTCTCTACCATCGGTTAATAAAAGTGTTTTCACCATTGTACTATTAAGTCATGTCCTCCCGACTCTATGTTCAACTACTCTTCCAACTATACCTGACTGGTAAATTGTCAACAACTAGCCATTGTTTCAACTTTAATTCTACACCTTGAATTTTGGGGTAAATAACTTTAATGGGTGATAAATTCTAATCTAAGAGGCTTTTAGCAGACTTCCATATACCACTAAAAAAATATTTTGAAGTCAGTTCCACGTGCACTTGAGTTGATGTGTTATTCTAGAAATGGTTCCAAATTCTTTGTACCTTCACAATTCTTTTCACTTGAGGTGATCTGTTATTCTAGAAATGGCTCCAAATTCTCTATGCCTCCATAATTAATTTCCTTTTCCATACATGTGCTCATCTCAATTCTTCTTGCAATCTTCTCTGTTTTTTCCATTTCACTACCTTTGATCTAGATAAATCACCATTGACATATGTGACATCAATGACCTAATGGAAACATCTTTGTCAATACTTGTCCAGCATCCTTGTTATGCCAACAACGCCTTTGACAATGGCAACATATTCTAACAATCTACCATCATCGTCTTTGCCTTTTCCATCAATGATAACATATTTCTAACAAAATGTATAGTTTTAAATAAAAATATAAAATATATATATATATA
>APFE031046561.1:0-27500 GCA_000404065.3 Pinus taeda
CTTAGTATAGTGAAGCTCCCAACAACTACAAAACCATACAACTCTCTCATAATTAAGAACCAGTTTTCAAAGAAGAGTGACATGTAAAGCTTCACTTCTATATAAAGGAATTAAGTACTTAAATCTAAATTAAATCCTAGAAAACAAACGTTTCCTACAATGCATTGAATCACAACCAAAAATCCACTAACAAACTTTGGTTTATGGTATATTGGTGAAGGAATCAATTACATTAATAGAAATATCCTAACTCCATAACGAAAGCATCAATGCCATCCATTAAACATGTAGTACAAAACAAATATAAAGGTACATTCACCAACAACCTCTCTAAATAGGCCTTACATGATTAGGTGTTGATGGTGTTGGACCAACCAACATTCAGGGGATCACCCTGATATGAAGTCCCAACTAGACCTCACGCCGTTTGGTGTGGGAGTCTGTTGCACTAAAAATTGTCACCTTGACATTCTGCCATTTGTGTGATTCCATTACCACTCATACTCTCCTCCTTTGTGAGTCTTAAGCCTCATTTCCTCATATCAGGCCTTGAAAATAAGAGAAAGCCCTCAAAAGTCTCTAAAACTCTGGTTTCGCACTTTCTCTTTGCATTACCTGCGGTCCCACACCTAATGGTCATGTATTCTGCACCTGACCGCTCTGTCTCTATGTTATGTGTGTGGACTCTTGTAAAAGTTAAAAAGGCATGAGTACATTCTAAAAACTCACTTTCAGTCATTTCTAGAAGCTTCTGGAAGGAATCTTGAGGTGGCAAGTTCACTCTCTTAAGGTTCATGCATCATATACCTTAAGGAGCTAACCCCTTGATGTGAGGAGTTTATCCCTTTGAAGGAGGATTGTATCCCTTCATAGTTGGACCTGTAACCTCCTCCCCTGCACTATAAAAAGAAGCATTGGGCTGGTTACTGGAGAGGTTAGAAGCTGAATATTTTTGAGGTGAAATGCTATTGGAACTTAGTATTCTTAGTTGAGTTTTTATGAGGAGATATTACATACCTCTATGATCTCATTTGGAAGAGTGCAAGGCTTGTCAAAGTAAAGGAAATTCCTGTTTCGGACCCCGGGAAGAGCTTGTTCAACATCAAGGCTGAAAAGGTTGTAAGGTTCTTCTACTTCAAAGTTAATACAATTAAGTTTGTTTTTCTCAATAAGTTGTTGATTCATGATTTATTTTATGGATTCCTTGATCACCATAATAGACATTATTTATGATATTTGCTATGCAGGTGTTATTTAATGTTTTCTTGTTTGTGATTGCAGGTCCTCAAAGGTAACTCTTTCAAATGATTGAAGGATGGCTACTACGAACAAGCATTAGATCTAAGGTAGGGTCTTAACACCTTTATAGTTTTTATTTATAAATCGTATATGTGTAGAGAAAGATAGATTTGTTTGTTTGTTTGTTGCTAGACTATCTTCTGATACCAGGGAGATTGGTCTTGTCCACAAGATTGATTTATCCGGCCAACAAATTGGTGACTCCCTTGAGGATCTGGATTTGGTTTTTGGTTTTCCTTTGTGTTGACTTGCGAAATTGTTTTCATTTCTGGTTTTTTATTGATGTATGTTGGCTTGGGTAGTTTTTAGAATCTGGATTGTTCTTTGTTCTTTTCGAAGTTTTCATGGGACTGCACTTTCTCTTTACAGGCAGTGCAGGCATCTCCGCATTTTTCCTTTAGTAAACAGAGCGGGACTGCACCTATTTCTTCTGGAAGCCTGCGGACGCTGTAAATTTTTTTGAAAAACCTAAACTATCTTCTTCTAGTTAAGTTTAGGTTTCATTTAGGGTTTTTAGTGTCTACCCAGATCTACATTTTTCCTGTCAAAAATCTCTTGTGAGTGAGTTCCGATGGTATTTTTGTTTTAGATGATTTTCTAGAAGTTTTGCATGCCTGGATTGGTTTTCACTTGGTCTCTGTAGTGACTCAAAGATCAAAAGCTTGAGAAACCTTAGATCACCCTGGTGTCTTTTCGTCTTCTTGATGAGTCTGACTTGGTTGTGAAATCTGTCCTTTGTGAGAAATAGATTTAGTTTTCTCCTTGCAAATCTTTGAACAAGCTTTGTTATAAATTTTGAATTTCATTTTTACAAAAGAAAACATATCTTGATGTTTTTCATTGGTTTGTTATTCTGAACAAATGAATCCTTAGTTTATTTAACAACTAAGTAAAACATACTCAAAAATAATTGAAGCTTTTTATTCAATTTAGGTTTTTAAAAGTTTTTAGATCTCAAAATTAGTTTTTGTAATTTTGAGTGTTTTTCTAGAACTTGTTGATCTCTTTTGAAGCAAATTGTTTTTTGTAGTTTCGAGTTTTGAAAAAGGAAAGGGATTTATTGTGAGCACTAATTATTAGTCTCGTTTTGAGTTCTTATTGGAAAAGACAAAAATATTTTCTTTCCATTTCCATGTTGAAAGAAAGAATTGTTTCTTAAAGAATTGCATTCTCAAACTCTTTCTTTTAGCTAGAATTTCATTGAAAGAAAAAGGAATTTCTTATCATTTTAGGTGCATCTTTTTAGTGTTTTTGGAGTCGAGTCTTCACACCATCAAAGTTTCATTTCCATACCTATTGACTTAAAGAACAACCTATAAAAGCAATGCTTAATTAAAATTAATGTAGGAAACTTTTCTATTTCTAGGGCTCTTATCACCAATATAGCTTAGGCTAGTATCTTGGAGTAGGAAGTAATTAACTCTCTAAGATAGTTAAAACAAACAAGTAGATACATCTTGCAGTAGGAAATAAATCCAATTGTAATTGATGCATTCTGGGAAGCTTCTCTTAAAGGAGTCAATCACAAGATCATGTCCGAACCTTTGAGACAATCAATTTGGTCTCATTGGGAAAGATAGAAGATTTGTGCGTATTATAAACGGTAAACCTCAGATTAACCATTGTCGAGGAGCCTGGGGTCACTTGTTGGTAAACCTCAGATTGACGATGTCGGGGAGCCTTCAAGGGGATTGAGCTTTGTTACTTTGCCCTTGTGTGTAGATCGGATCGTAGACCATTCCCCTAGTTGTATTTGTTATTGTTGGTAACCTTAGTGTCCATAAACTTAAGATTATTTCCTAAGGTGACGGTGAAGGAAGGATCTCACTATACCTGGAGCAAACGTCGACTGGACTCACTTGAACTCTCTGGAGGGTTCTCTTCACTCGAGATGGTTTTGTGAAGAAACTTGTGCCAATCTGTTTCATTAAGCAGGTTGTCAGGGTAACTGTTCCAACCACCCTTTCTGTATTAAACTTCTACTACGTTGGATTTCATCACCAACTAGTGTTTTTAGTACGGGAAGTTACTATTTGGGTTGTAAGTTTAGAAAACAATCCTCATCCTTGAAGAAGTGAAGTTAAGCAAAGCAGAGAAAGCCTCATATTTCTGAGGTAGCTACAGTTAACCCAATTTGTCATAAGTTATAAAAAAAAACGGGTACACAAAAGTTTGCTCTCAATAGATTATAAGAGTTGACACCAAATGAGATGCTCATTTGCACTGTTCGGGAGCCTGAAATTTGAATCTCATATTCATATATATCAAAACCTCTTCACAATATAGAGATGAAGGGAACATGATAGAAAGAAATTATATTAACATCCACGGATGACTAGCGCTCAATGGGATGGAAAATTACAGAGTATGTTAAGTCAAGTGGAAATTAGAGTGATAGATATCTTACTCTTAGACTTTGCCAAAATTATTCTCTTTTGAAACCTCTTTACCTGCTTTAAAGGCCTTGATATTGTACTCATCCAGCCTTGAGAATGTATTCATCCAACGCCTGGACCACCTCCCCAAGATTTTTATGTTTTCTGGAATTACCATTGTTAAATTTGAATTTCACATTCAGTGATAGCGTGGACAAGGGTCATAGAACTAGAATGGTTGAAGGGTTTTGAAACCTTGAATATCTACAGGGGAGTTTGCTAGCCACCCAAACTCATCAACAAAGAAATAGTTGTTCTTATTATCTTATCTACTACAACAAGTCACAAGCTATGAAACCAGATTCGTATCCCAGGCTCGTCGTGTCCTGAATCTGACGAATCGGACACGATTCGGGTAGCTTCAAATCCGAAAATTCAATTTCGTCGCGTCTGATCAGGAGATGATCAAATCTGGATCATGTCTCGATCGGACACGACGAATCCCTATTTTCAAATTCGAATCCGGAAAAAGGGATGTCGTGTGGCATTATAAAGGTAGTTTTTGTCTTTCTCTTTGCACTTTCACTTGTTTAGTTTGTTGTGGGTGTTTGGGAGCAAGGAGAAAAGGGTGTGGGAGAATTTTTGACGAGATTCAAGCAACAGGTAAGTGCATTTTCTCTCTTTTTTGTTTTTTATTTTTTATTACAGTAGTTTGCATGCGCATTTCTTTTACAAATTTTTGCATTTTTTTTTTTCTTACAACATTCATGGCTCAATCAAGGGCAGTAGGGAAGGGGAAAAGGAAGGGGAAGATTGTCCCCATTGGAGATTCCCCTCCTCTCCCATTTTCATCAAGGGCTTCAAGTGGGGCTGTAACAACAACTTCAAATGTTGAAGGAAGACTTCCTCCTCAAGGTAACAAATATCCCTTGTGGAAATATGTCACAAGAGAGCAAGAGCCACCCAACAAGGTGAAGGGAGGAGGCAATGTGAGTTGGAAATGTAGTTACTGCCACAATACTTTCACGAGCACATATTTTTGTGTAAAATATCATTTTTTGGCTTTACCAGGCTATGGAATTGGAGCTTGTACAAATCTGTCGTTACCAAAGAAGAAAGAAATGCTAAGAGAGTCTAATGTTGGTATGGAAAATGTGGCTACAAAATAATAAAAAAACAAGAATGATGACCCCCTTCCGTTCTTGAGGAAAAGCAACAAAAAATTCCCATTTGAGAGTTCTCGTGGGGGACAAACAACAAAAAGAAAGACAAATTCACTTGGTCCAATGGACAAGATTTTTTAGAAGGAGAAACAAGCAGAGCTTGATTTCACCATTGCCTATTTTTTCTATAAAAACTTAATATCCTTTAATGTTGCAAGCTCACCTCTATTTATTGAGATGTGTCGAGCTCTAACTCAAGGGGATCCATCAAGGTATGTGCCTCCTGGGTCAGATAATCTTAGAACCACATTATTGACGAAGGCAAAAAAAAGGTGGAAAAAATGCTTAAGCCTATTAAAACATCATGGCCAACATCTGGAGTTAGCATTAGTTCTAATCGATGGAAAGATCCAACATGACACCCACCCATCAGCTTCATGGTTTCTTCCTTGAATGGTTCAGTTTTCTTGAAAACAATGGATGCACTTGGACAATACAAGGATGCACAATATATGGGTGAGTTGTTTATTAAAGTTATTGAAGATGTAGGAGTAGATTCTTGTGTGCAAATCATTACAGATATTGCATCTGTTTGCAAGGTTGTTGGCATGATTTTGGAAGCCAAATATCCACAAGCATTTTGGACACCTTGCATTGTCCATTCATTGAATTTAGCATTGAAATATATTGCTTCTATGTGCTTTGGATTTGTAACATTATTGAGGATGCATAGCATATTTGTAACTTTGTACAAAATCATACAAATGCCCTCACTATCTACAAGGAGTACAAAAATATATCATTGTTGAAGATTGTGTATACATGGTTTGCCTCTTCATTCATCATGTTGAAGAGGTTGAGGAAGGTCAAGACCGCTCTTGGGGCGATGGTTATTTCAAAGTTTTGGACTTTTGGAGAAAGACATATCAAGTAGCCTCTAAAAGAGTGAAGGACATAGTGTTAGATGATGCTTGGTGGGAGAGGGTAGATCTACTTATTCAGATCATGGACCCTATCATTTCTTTGCTTCGTTTTGCAGATATAAATCAACCCATCCTAGGAGAGTTTTATGAGGGCTGGGATTCCATGATTGAGTCTGTGAGAAGCATTATTTTACAAAGTGAGTGACCCAAGTATGAGACATCATAGAGGCCTTCTTCACCACTATACAGGATATTCTTGTCAACAAATGGGACAAGAATTGCACACATTTACATTGTTTGGCTCACTCATTGAACCCAAAATACTACAACCATGAGTGGCTAAATGGTGGAACTTCCTGCAGATTCCCTCCTCACATGGATGGTGAAATCTCACAGGGGAGGAAAGATACATTCATATAGGTTTTTCAGGGTCGACCATCCCTTGATGAAGTGGATGACGCCTTTACAAAGTTTTCCACTGGCACTGGTCATTTTGCATGATATGATCTGATTAGAGATAGGGGCTAAGAAGCCTTATTCTTGCCTAGAAAATCAGGGGCCAACAAGCCTTCCTCTATAGCAGTTAGCTATGAGGCTCCTCTCTCAGGTGACTTCATTCTCTTGTTGCGAGAGGAATTGGAGCACATATGGGAATTTGTATAGTGTCAAGAAGAGCAAGCTTGAGCAGTCCAGGGCAGAGAAAATGGTGTATGTTGACACTAAATTTCATCTTATTTATAGGCAGAGGGATGAGTGGTTGAAGCGAAAAACAAAGATGTGGGATGTCTTACCTGATGATATGAGTCTAAACAACAGTGTTGAGTTGGCATTGGCCAACTTGGATCTCAATGATCTAGTGCTAGAGCCTATCAAATTTGATGATGGTGATACTGTAGAAGGGTCATAATTCACACAAGAATATGCAGAGATGACTTTGGATACAAAGGAATAGGATGAAACAGAGGAGAGAAGTGGTGACCATGATGATGAGGACAATGATGTTGATTTTGATGATGACTATGAGGATTGATGACTCATGAGTCATGAGCTACCTACTGCGTTGAGGTTGTATACTTGTAGTTATTTTGTATTTGCTATTTCTATTTGCCATTGCCATTGCACTACCTATGTAAACAGTACACATTTTGATTTTGATGACTTAATGAGAAAACTACAGTGTATTTATCTTACTATCTTGTCTTTTGGATCATTGATGAATTGAATATGTATTATAATTTATGATTTATCATTTATGTCACAATTGTATTTGTAATTTTGTATGCATAATGTTACTTTGTAAAACTTACATCTAGATGAAAATCTATGTTTCGATCAATGAATTTGTATCATGAATGAGAATTTGTGTAAGAAATAACTAATTTTTAATATATCTATATATATATAACGTATCCAAACGTGTCTTGTTCCCACAGTGTCTGTATCTGACACTTGAATCCTTGTATCCATTGAATCCTGAATCCTAGTGTCAAGTGACTTAGCTCACCAACAATTTTATTTCTATCCTCTAAACCCAATAGTATTTGTGTATTTGAACCACAAAGAAGTGAACAAAGTGATATGTTCTACATTAACAATTATGTTTTCTTGCCAACAACACAATACTCAAGATTATATTTTTAAGTGATGGGGACACCCCTAGAAACCTGTTCAGCATGGTAGAACATACATACTCATACGACGACCATAAGCGCACAAATAGAAAAACAATTGCATAATTTATTGGAAATGGACACCCACATGCATTGGCATTCCAACATGACAAGCTAAGAAAAGGCCCTTTCACAAAGTGGGTAGGTACCTTGCAAGAGAAGGGAAGATCATCATGTTCTTGCCAGAGCAAATGGTCATTTAGTGCTTTATTTGTAAGATTTAATGGTCATTTAGTGCTTTATTTGTAAGAGAAGGTACTTTCATGTCTAGAAATGGAAGGTTGACTTTTTCTTGTGAAAAATGAGAAGGTTGAACTGCAGTCATATAAAATTAAAGCTTGAGTTAATAGTAACAAAAAATGGAAAGTTGACTTTTTCTTGTGAAAAATGGGAAGGTTAAAGTGCATTTATACAAAATTAAAGCTTGAGTTAATAGTAACAAAAAATGGTAGGTTCAGACAATTCTATTTAACTGTGATACATGACCAATTGGTCCATGCTAAGAATTTCTGAGATTTAATGGAAGATTCCTTAGAGATATTTAATGCATATTCTAAGGGATTTTTTGTTGTTCCCTTCTCAACAAACTCTACAAATACTAAAACCAGGCATCAAGCCCACCAAGCTACCTCATCAGAAATTGCATATAAAGTTGAAGAACCACCTAAGACTAACTTCTGAAAGTTATCTGTTCTTTAAGCCATTAATATTAAATTGTTTGTCAATACTATACAACACATAAATGCCAAATTCTAGAGAAAATATATCAATAGCATTCTAAAATGTCTAATAAAAAATTAGATTATGTTATATCATTTTACCCAATTTATTTTCCTCCCTGCTAAAATCCACATGGAAAAATCTACGAAATAACAACATCTAACTCAAATAATATCTTCAACACACAAAAAGAATAAATCTGTGATAAATTATAACAACAATGAATGGTTAAAAAAAATACAAAACCTTAGTCAAGTAAAAAACTAAATGCAATGTAAATATTTTGAATTTCCCCAACTCTATTGGCTTTCTGAAATCTTGCATTTTTCCAGCTGCTTTCCGATTTCATTCAAGTAAGAGATAGGTATAAATGACAAAACAAACCATTCAATTCCTCGTACATATATTGATATCAGTATTTATCAATGTTTGGTGGGCTCAATAGCAGGGCACACCTTATACTGGCACAAACAATGGAGTCATTCATGTTAAGATATTTTTTAGTTTCCACCTTCAGTTAGTCAGTGAATGGATCAATCAACACATAATGAATAGATAAATCAACACATGATATTAGTCACACCTCCATTATAAACATCTTGAGCCGCGGGACCAATAAGTAATGATCACTATCTGTCAGTGACAATCAGCAATGGCACGCTTTCAAAATGCTGAACACAAATTGTAACTTAAGCAATGGAGTGGAACAGGGCATGCAGGAACACAAGGTCTACTCCTTTTAGGCTCAAATAATTCTATAACTAAAATGGCAGATGCATATTTCCCTGCTGCTTTCAGTCAGCAACAGTCATCAATATCAATGGCATGCTTTCAAAATGCTGTACACAAGCTGCGTTTTAAGTGAGACGACCACTGCAGTGGAACAGGCCTGCAGGAACACAAGGTCTGCTCCTTTTTGGCTCAGATAATCTCATCTGTGAAATACCAGCTGCAAGAGCATCTACAATTTTTGGCTCAGATAATCACATCTCTGAAATACCAGCTGTCTTAGACGTGAGAAACCCTGCAAAGTCCCGACGAAAGATTCATCTTCTCCATACTCTGTTGGAATTGAATTTGCAAACTGCGCTCTTTTCTCCCTTTTATAGGAAGAGGAATGGAAGTGGGGTTTCTTCTAAGCATTGATCCTTCACTGCAAGGGAACAGTTTTTCCCTTTTGGAATGCTGGGTGGAATATTTACATTAGACTCTGTGTAAGGAATGCTGGGTGGAATCTTTACATTAGACTCCGTGTAAAACTTGATCCAAGGGTGGCCTGCAGCCACAGATGATGCAAATATGGTCATAATTACATTTTAAGAGAAAATAAAGATAGTAGATATACAAAAATATTTAATTCTCAGCAATGCAACAAATTTACTCACTCAGTACTTCCTGCGGAGAAAGTCTCTTTTCCACATCCCTTGAAAGCATCCTTGATAGCAAATCCCTTGCTAGCCCTGATATGGGCTGCCACACTTGAGAATGAAAATCTAACTGTACTAGTTTTATTGCCTCAAATATGGCTTCAATAGATCCTCCTCGAAATGGTAATATGCCTATCAAAAGGGCATGTAGGAGGACACCAGCCCCCCAAACATCAACCTTTTCTGAATAAGTCGTCCCTGCCAAAACTTCAGGGGCAATATATGAAGGAGTCCCTACCACTCCAGATAAATTTTGACCTGTTTGAATGTGAAAATGTACTCTCAGTCAAATACATAAAGAAAACTGGTGAATTATTTAATAATGATAATATGTTCTTGTGTACATGTTTAGTGAGCAGAACCAAAGGACAGACAAATACCTTTTGCAAACCGCGTGGACAAGCCAAAATCAGCTAGCTTCAGTTGTCCAGAACTGGTTCTGAGAATATTCTCAGGTTTAATGTCCCGATGGACAACACCCAACTGATGACAGTATTTAATGACCGTTATTAATTCCTTGATCAAGTTTGCTGCCTGATGCTCAGAGTAGCGTCCAGTCCGAGACATCTCGTCAGTGAGGCGTCCACCAGTGCATAACTCCATCACAAGATGCAAAGATTCTGCATCTTCATACACAGCTTGGAGTGTGACGACATTAGGATGGCCTGACAGATGCTGCATAATCTCAATCTCCTTATACACATTTTCTTCAGTCTTTTTTGAGATAGTCTTACAGGCGAGCTCTTTCCCAGTAGCTTTTCTCTTGCATATTCTCACCAGACCAAATTTGCCTCGTCCTAATTCGAGGCCGAAATCATAATCTTTTTCAATCTTTCGCTTCAATCTTTCGCTTCCTAATTTGCCTCGTCCTAATTCGAGGCCGAAATCATAATCTTTTTCAATCTTTCGCTTCCTAATTTGCCTCGTCCTAATTCGAGGCCGAAATCAAGAATACTTTTCAATCCTCTTTCTGGTGAATTAGGGAAACAAACCCTTCCTGGAGGAGGAGGAGCAACGGAAGCTGCTGTAAAATGCAAATCTAAGCCCTTTGTTCGCTTCCTCTGCTGTTGGAAAGAAAGGTGCGAGGCTGATGATGCGGAAGACTCACCATCATTGCGTAGCCGAGGTGTGACACGGTCTACCGCTGCTTCTCTGTTCCGCTTCCTTGGTAATGAATCCATCTGAACTATGGACTTTGCAAAAAGAGTTTAACCAAAAGATCCGGGGCTACTCTACCAGACGAGATGCAAGGAATTGTTATGGCAAAGAGGAGTTTAGGCTGATTGACTCCAATTAATTGCTGGGAAACGATAGCAAAAGATCTGGGGCTGCTCAACCAGATGGGATGCAAGGAATGTCCAGGGCAAAGAGGAGTCTACACAGATGGACTCCAATTAATTGCTGGGAAACAATACAATCTGCGCACACAAACAAATAGCCTGTAAATAAAAACTAAACCACCTGCGCATACCATTTGAAAACGGCTTCGTCAACTACAACATGATAAAGAGTCCTAGCTACCTACTATATGCCAATACATGACAAGTTCACGCAAATCAGAATTATTATTCTATCGCAGTATTCTGTTCACATTCAGCTTCAACTGCTGCCATTCTTACAATCTTATTGAAGAAAAGTTACAGTAATGTGGGTTCCTAATTTTGGTCCTCAAAATACAGAGCATGCACATCAAACTTAATCACGATAAATCAAGGTTAATTTGGTTAATTTTTCCAAAAGAAATTTGTATAATTAAATCAATAATATAGAATCTATCTGGGACTAATGCGGGTCAAATCTTTTTTATTTCAAAATATGTTTGTGTTTTAAAAGATTTAATTATCTTTTTTATTTCAAATATGTTTGTGTTTTAAAAGATTTAATCCTTTTATAGGTATGGGAGATATACAGATTTAATTATTAATATAATTATAATTATAAATATAAAATTTTGACTAAATTAAAGAAAATAAAATTTATTACAACATATACCCTAATAAACTAAATTTTTTTTATATGTTTTTTATTATTTAATTTTATTTTTGTTTTAACCGAATTTAAATATTTAATCAAATATTACCATACTCTAAACTAGAAAAGAATACTCCGAACAGCGCCTACCTGTGTCGACGCTGGAAACCGTACAGAAACAGAGATATTTGAGCGAAAAGCGTGGAGAAATACTCGTTCCTCTTGGCTCCGAACAGCACCTACCGGTGTCGACGCTGGAAGATAATAAACGAAAAAAAATATAGTTTTTTATTATTTAATTTTATTTTTGTTTTAACCAAATTTAAATATTTAATCAAATATTACCATACTCTAAACTAGAAAAGAATACTCGTTCCTAAAGAATACTCCGAACAGCGCCTACGCTGGAAACCGTACAGAAACAGAGATATTTGAGCGAAAAGCGTGGAGAAATTCAACGAGACGGTGGTGGGGAAGTAAGAATTTGTGACAAAATGCAACGTGAACTGAAACAGGGCTAAAAAATGGAACGAAGGAAAGCCGCAAAGTTAATATTTTCTGGAGGCCGTTTTGTGTGCATCTCACATCGTATTTTGGGTTGGCATGCAAAGTTTTAAAAGTCTTAATTAGTTAGGAATCGATTTGAGGTCCTAATTTTGGTCCAAAATTTCCCTCAAATTATACATCATGCACATCACAGCTGATTACTTTAAACTCCAGGTTAATTTTTATGCCCATCACAGGTTAATTTCTATACCATCTTTTTCAAATCCCATTCATCAGAAAAAAAAAGAACCATTTACATACCACTGTAAATGCCCTGAACTCAAATTATACATCATGCACATCACAGCTGATTACTTTAAACTCCAGGTTAATTTTTATGCCCATCACAGGTTAATTTCTATACCATCTTTTTCAAATCCCATTCATCAGAAAAAAAAGAAAGAACCATTTACATACCACTGTAAATGCCCTGAAGTTGAGCGAAGGAATCTTGAATCTTGAAACCTGAAGTTGAGCGAAGGAATCTTGAATAGATTTGAAGGCATAGACAGTCCTCCTCTGCCAAGCCCTGCGATACCAGCAGCCTCGTTCGAAACCCCTGAACAACCTATTGCGAACTGCTTTATTTCTCGTCTTCCTCCGTCTTCCAGTGGCAAAGTCAAGGTCTCAGTCAGTAGACGCCCTATCGCGTTTCCCGTGCCATAGGTAAGGTTAAAATGTGGACAAATCCTCGAGCACTTCTGGAAACTTTCTGTGGAGGAGTGCCCACCGATAATTTGATGTAATACATCCTGTGGAGGAGTGCCCACCGATAATTTGATGTAATACATCCTGTGGAGGAGTGCCCACCGATAATTTGATGTAATACTCGTAGTAGTCGCTGGGATAGTACAAAGGCTCCTCCACTGTGATCTTCTTTGTAGACTCGCTCTTCAACCTCATCTTCGTGTGGAGGGTCATGGACACTCCATTCATTTCATTCTTATTCTCTTGGGACAATGTTACCGAGAGTTGCAGTGAGAGGATAATGAAGAACATGAGCTCGATGTTTACGGGGAGTTATGAATAGATTTGCGGGAGTTATTTATCGCTGTCCCTACACTTGTCCAAGTGTCAGTTCAACGGTCAACCAAAGTATATTCATTCCCTCTTACAAATTAAATTTTAAAACGATAAATTAAGTTCAGTTTCAACTAGTTTAACTGCCAGTGATTTCCTTAATCTCCCTTTTTGGAATTATACATTATCTTCTTGGTTTTTGTTGAAACCATGGTTTAGTGAAATATATGTGGCTTTTCAAGACCCGCATTAACAAATATATGTGGCTTTTATTAACATACGTTTTCCAAGAAACATGAAGAGATATGGATGGTCCTTTCAAGACGAGCATTAACAACTATATTTGAAAATAATGCGTTGATTAGAACCATGTATCAATTATTTTTTAAAACTTTGTGTTTTTATTGAATTTAACCTTTTGTAATTTATATCAAGTTTATTGAAAAGGTTTTCGGGCATAATCACATCAAAATTCATTTGTGGACGCATTTCGAACCACCAAGTGTGATTCATTGCCAGGACAAGATGAAGAACCAGATCATAGCAACACCAATGGACAACAACTACATTTCACTCGACCAAAAAATAAGAAAAAGAATATTAAATACTTAATTAATAATTAATTAGTTTGTTTGTTAAATCTATTTATTATTATTTTTATTTTTAACTGAATAAATCTACTTTGTTTTAATGAATTTAAATTCAGAACTTAAAACCTAAAGAATTTATTATTTTAAAACTAAATCAACTATATATAAAGATTTGTGTTATTATAGGAATTCATAAAAAAAAAAGAATAATTAATTAGTTAGCTTGTTTACTCAATATTTCTTTCATTATATATGTAACTAAATATGTAATAAAATAAGTGTTAGTTCTATCCATTATTATGGGATAAATTGTTTATAATTAATTAGTTTATTTTGATTATTAAATTTATTTATTTTCATTTACTAAAGGTATTATGGGATAAATGGGGATTAAACCTAAATGTTTATTAATTAATCAACTAATTAGATAATTTGATTTTATATATAATATATATATATATATATATATATTATATATATATATTATTATGACTAATGAAAACTAGGTACAACCTAAATTTTTTTGAGCTTAAACAAAGAAATTTAACCTAATAAATAAATGAAAAGGGGAAGCTTTATTAACCCCTTATTTTTAATTTAAAAATGAAATAGCCAAAAACATGATTAATAATGCTAATTTACAAAAGGAGTTGTGGGTAGAAGCAATATTCATTACTTGTTATTTGGTAAATATATCACCTTCAGTTGCTACTAATTGTAAAATTCCTGAAAACATTTGGTCAGGTCAGTGTTGAGATTATTCATATTTAAGAATTTTTTGTTGTAATGCTTATTCTCTTATTCCATGGAGATAAGAAAATGGAAAGCTATGGTTATCTTAATAGAAGTATGTGGAGAAAATACTTGTAAAGTTTGGTATGAACAATGTGAAACCTGTTAATGTTCCTTTAGCTTCCCATTTTAAGATTTTTTCGAATTTTTTGTTGTAATGCTTATTCTCTTATTCCATGGAGATAAGAAAATGGAAAGCTATGGTTATCTTAATCGAAGTATGTGGAGAAAATACTTGTAAAGTTTGGTATGAACAATGTGAAACCTGTTAATGTTCCTTTAGCTTCCCATTTTAAGATTTTTTCGAGTTTAAGTCCTAGTACTGATGAATAAAAATAGTATATATCAGGTGTACCATATGAAAATGCAATAGGAAACTTAATGTATGTGATGGTTTTTACAAGACCTGACATTTCGACCTAGCATTTCACATGTAGTTGCTGTTGTAGCAAGTTCATGGCAAATCCAAGAAAATAACATTGGAAAGTAGTGAAATTTCTTGATTCTGATTTGTAAGCCTCTGTCCCATCATCATGTTCTTCTGTACCATTACTATGTTACCTCTAAATAGACCTATTACAGTGTGAGTTTCCCTTTATCATTTCTGAACTAACCTATATGTGGGTTGCCCTCAAGGACAACACATGTACCATAATGCCAACACCATTTTGTAAGAAAAATAATTAATGGTGACAAAGTAGCTCTCAAAAAGGTCCACACACAGGAGAATTGTGTAAACATGTTCATGAAACCAATTTTGGTAAAGAATTTGTAGTGGTGTTTGACTTCTCTTGGGTTGCAGAAAATATGATGAATGGGCATAGACAATGGATTAGGGAAATTGTTGTCCAAGCGGAGATTGTTAAGAATGACAACAAATTAAAAGATTTTGTAAATACCTTAATCAGATGATTGTATAGTGATAGAAAGTTTTGTAAGGGTGTCTTCCTATTAAAATGTTGGAACCTGAGAAGCCTATTGTATTCGAGAGTCATTGTTGACCTAGAATAATAAAGTAGTTCTGTTAAAAGGGTAAAAATAACATTACTACTTTAAGTAGAAATATCAACCTTTGATTTATGTATACTGCTAAAAATATTCTATAGAAATTAAATCCATATCCTCTACTTAAAGATTATTGATAATTAAATTAAAATTCTAACCAATCTATTTTAAAATAAAAAATAAACTTGTCAACATAATTATCTTTTCCTTACGACCATAATTTGAAATATTAAATAAAACCCTAACTAATAAGAAATATTAAATAAAACCATAACTAAGTTATTGTTATATAACTTTTATTAAGAATATATATATATATAGATAATGATGGCCTTCTAACATTGTAGGCAACTTTATTTGAAATGTTAAAGTGTGTTTGATTATTGTCAAAAGACAATTGTTTTTGATGATTGTTTATGAAGTGACAACTATGCACCTCGTAATATCATTAATGAAAATGATAACTATGTTGGGAAACTTTGTAAAAACTATGCACCAAAAGGCATTCATTGTTGTTGCTCTATGCTCTTTATTTTTTTCTCTTTTTATGTTAATGAATTCTAAATTTGCAATAAAAAAATCCAATACTATTTTTCAATTGAAAAATGCAAATGCTAAAATAGATATGAATAGAAACGTCAAAATGCGGAAAAACAATTATGTTATTATTTTTCATTTTATTGATATGTATCTATATTTTAGAATAATTTTTTTAGAATTTTGTTTATTTCGTAATAAACTTTTGAAAATTTTAATTAATTATTGGGTAGATGGTAAAGATTTAATCTGCATAGAATATGCCAAAATATTCACAACATTAGTATTATATTCAAGTTAGTTATACTCTTTTAATGAATTTATCTCAAATTAATTAATTAAAGAAAATATCATATCTACACGTGCCACATTGGCGTGTGGTATTGATAAGCCATTGTGTTGTCTCATGACATTATAACAAACATTATTTACAAGTAAAAAATTCCATAGTAATCCCCTCTGGTTGTGGATAAAGACTTGGAAACTAGGCATCGAGGCTATGCCCTTCTCCCATGTGGCAAACATGCTAGTTATTAATTATGGATCACGATGACAATACTCCTATCATGCGAACTCTCTTGAAGCTGAGTTTTGGAAATTAAATAGTGCTCAGGGTAATCACTCAACTTTTGTAACTTGGGGGATGAGTTTATGGCATTGGGAGTGCAGTAAGGTTTATGACAGAGACCAAGTGTGCTCGCCTGGGTGTTGGCTCAGCTGGTGCAATGCAGTGGCTCACCATCTTGATGTAGTATGGATTCACTATCATTTTCAAATCAGTATTTGGGACCCGAGCTCAACTTGGAGAGGCAAAATTCTTCTTGGCACCAAGCTAGGAAGGGAAATAAGGCATTTTCATCAATTCTGAAAGAAAGTTTAAGGTGGACTGTTTCTCATGCTTCATGAAGATAACCCCTCTACTTTGTCTTTGGTTCTCTGCCTAGGTTCTTTGTTATTCAACGGATGTTCTTTGAGTTATTTCCATATGGAGTTGAAGTGGAAAAGTGACCAAGAGAGTGACATCGGTAATTCTCATTGTGGGGATTTCGGGGTTTGAGTCGGAGGGTTTCAATTGCTCAAACCCTAGACGCTGGCAATTTTTCTAGCTTGTGTCTACCTCCAATCGAATTTTACCACATTCTTTGTTCCAGTTTGGCTCTCGTGTTCACTGTCTTCGTCGTCTTGAGTCAGTGAATGCTTATAACTCTCTTTTTCCCTCTAAATTATTGCCGGTATGGGGTTAATTCCATGTGGGTTGGGTCTCCAATTAATTGGGTGCATGCAACGATCATTTAGAAGGTCGTTCACCTAATTATAGAAGGCATCCCTATCATAAGTTTAACTTGGAGTAAGTCTACCTCTTATCGATCAAGGGCTTCTCCTCGATGGGTGTGTAGTGCTTCGAAGCTAGATAGACTCCCTTGTGTTTTTGGTAGGGGCTCTATCTTTTGCTCTGAAAGGGGGTGTCTTGTCCCTTTCCACATCTTGTTCTATAATCTTCATAGTCCGATCAACATGCTGCGCCATCATGGGAAACCATGCCATGGGGGTGGCCACCATTTCCCTTCAGGTCATCTGGCTCTCAGTCAAAGCTCTTCTTCAAGTAATTCTGGAGGTATGGAATGTGGTGGTGAGGTGGCTTCCTCTCTGATTCGTTCTCCTGGTCGGGTTGACGCTCTAACTTCATTGGAGTCCATTACAAAGAAACTTAGATGAATTCAAGAAAATATAGACCATTAGAGAATGACGATATGAGGACCGTAATGAGGTGGTTGCATATATAAATGATATTCAGTTTATATGGAATGAGATTTGGAGCAACTGCACAATCTTCGTTAGAGCCAACGTTGCACCAATGGGCATCTTCATGATTTGGAAGCTCGAGTTGAACACATCAACTTCCATATGCATGAACATATTAGCTTTCATGTTGCACCTCCTATAGTCCCTCCCCACCCCCCTCCTTGATATGTTGATGTCAATATTTGTGCTCTTTTTGTCTCTCTTTTGTGATGTATGGCTCTTAAACCTGGCGGAAATAATGCTTGTAAGGATCATTCTTTCGAATACTCCAGCCCACAGTGCCAATAGGTCTGGTCAGAATGAGGCTTGGGGGTCCAATGAGACCCATTTTGTAATATATGTTTTTATGATAATATAATCAAAGAAATTTGACTGACAAAAAAAACATGGTAAAGTGGGAGTGGATATCCACGATTAAGAATGTTGTTTAACTCATATATTAATTCATTTTATAATAGTAATAGTAGTAGTAATAATAATAATAATAAAGTTATAATCTAGTTAATTTTTATGATATATTTTAATCTAGGCAATGTAAGATGTATTGTGGGGTATGCATTTTGATGCTTATCAATATTTACCAACCATCTAATTTATATGGATGTGCTAGTTAAAAGTTATGCATAAAAAAAGGTATTTCTATCACTTCATAGTTTTAAGATGATTTCACATTCATGTTTAACTTTTTAATTTTTCATGTTATTGAATTTGAAATTTTCAATTAAAAGAAATCATTCATGAAAAGTAATTAGTATAACTTTTTAATTGGGAAATGAAAATATCAAAGTGAACAGGTATTGTATGGCAGTTTAGTTCTTCTCAAAAAAATTAAAATTAGAAAATATATAACAAATACTGAGCTTAATAGGACTAAATACATGTAGAAAGGAATCCATAACTTAAGATAACTTTCTTTCTTTATATATATATAGGAATCCATAATGCAAGATTGAACTGTATATCCTAAAGAAAAAGGAAGCAAAAGGAAACGTACGACTTTTGAAGACCAAGTGCATATTAATGATTATAAATTAGGTGTAGACACCATTGTAACAAAATATATTCATACCATCTCATATATATTAGCTATTTCTTTTTGCAAAAGGTAAAAAAAGAAATAAATAAAGTATATATAATAATATAATAAAGTATAACATATATTATGTTAATAATAAGTATGTATAATATTATTATATTTATATTATATATTAACATATATAATATTGTTGGGGTGAGATATGGGAGGAGTGAAGTGGGAGGTCTAGTAGAATGATGATGGGCTAGGGTTTTGAATTTTTAACCAAGGGGAAAGTTTCTTTCCTCCTCACTAAATCTCTCTGATTTTTCGTTTTTCACCTAGTAAGTTTGTGTTTTTTCCTGTTATAGAGGAGAGGAGTCAATGGGGGTTTATCTTTTAATGCATCGAGTCCTGTAGAGAGAGGTAAATGAAGAGATAACTGTTAAGGGGAGATCACATTTCTGGTGGGCCTGACAACCTTTGATCTGGAATTTTTTACTATGAAAGCTTCTAGCATGGTCAGGGAGGATTTGGTGGACTTCAACAAAGAGAGTTGTGACTAAATTCCCATTTTTAGAAATTTTGAGGAGTTTATAGCCTACTAGAAAGAAAGGAGACAAGGAATAGAGGGGTCAGACCTCCAATCAACATTTTCCACGAGCCTAGGCCTGGTGGAGGTTTGGAGAGAAGGTTTGCAACTAGAAGGGATACCATCATAGATAATCGTTTTCCTATGGAAGGAATCCGTTATCTCCCTTGGTCACATAAGGGTTCAGTCTCTTCTTGAGGGGTTATGGGAAAAAACCCCAGTAGCAATATTGTTTTCTGGGACTTTACACACTCATGCAGGCTTGGCTACAGAGATCTCCTCTAAGGTAAATGCACCTTGCTCATAAATTAATTATGCGCCTCATGGGGAAGGGAATCATGGGTACCTGGATGATTTGATTTAGGCATCCAAACACCATCTGCACAAGTTGTTACAAGGCAGGTCTCGACTAAGAGTTACAACCCAATTTCCAGTAGCATCCCAAATTATATGCAAAACCTTTTTGTTCTAGTGTTTCAAAATATTGGGGGCTTTCAATCTAGGGGAGGCGAGCAGGATGTTCAAAGAATTGAGGGTTTCAAAAAACCTCATTCAGTGGATTCAAGCCAGGCATCTAAGGGAGAAAAGGATAGGGTCATCAAAAGAAAGAAACCTCACACCAAATTCATCATGAGCTTAGGGGTGGATGTGTGGATACAAGAAGCGACAATGATGACAGGTAAAAACCTAGTTAGTAGGATGCCAGGCTAGAAGTTCAACATCAAAATGTTGGAAGCTTGGGTGGTTGTCGAAGTAAGTCCAATTGTTTCAAACCCCCATGATGTTTTTATTTTGGCCAAAGGGTGGATACAGCTTGACTACAAATCTCTTGAAGAATCCCTAGCCATATATTAGAGGATACGGAGTATAGACTGAACTCCAGTTATATTAAAATTTTGGACACCCCTTTTCGATGCGATTAGGGAGAGGTTGGACATAACACTAATCTAGGTTTGGCTCCTTAGTTGGCTGCCAAAGTTATGGAAAGAGGAGATTTTCAAAGATGTGGGGAATAGTCTAGATACCTTCCTAGTGGTGGATTACTCTTTTCTACTAATCAAATACAAATTGATGGCAAGGGTTTTAGTAAATATTGACTTACGAGAGGGCTTATTGAAAGACCTAGATATGGGGGATGGAAGCAATAATATACAACCTTTGGACTATGAAGGGATTATGTTCAAATTCTGAAGATGTCACCAATATGGACACACCCTAAAGTTTTGTAAGTTTTTGTTAAAAAAAGTTTTAGAAAGATCATCAGCCGAAGGAGACCACTAAGGTAACTTCATCCAATGTTGGCCCGAGTGCACTCAGGAATGATACCTCACACACCCCCTCAGATACTCCCATGGACGAAACTTCAATTCCTTCCCAATGAGCTAAGGATCTAACAGAGGAAATCTCTCTGACACTAGAAGGAGGTAATCGAGTTCATCCTGCACTAATTGGAGTTCTAGCCACCTCCTCTAGTGGTATGTTGGTATCTAAGCCTCTTGTTACTTCTCTTATTGAATCCTTTTCTGATTTGGTTAAAGAATGGGTGTTAGTTTGTGAGAATAGGTCCTCTGTGATTCCTTGTCACTGGTCATATTCCTTTACTTGTCCAAAGTTGCATGTGACTTACATAAGGGATCTGCCAAAATTGATATTAAGGTTTTTCAAAAAATAAAAGATCCATCACAAGTTGTTGGTTACTGTGGGTGGATGGATCTTCTCCATATTATTTTGGCATGTTCTAACAAAATCTTGTGCTTCTAAAGATAAAGCCCAAATGCTCAAGTTCAAGAGCCTATGTACCCATAATCGTGAGTAGTTTTTCTTATCACGTGAGTGATAATCGCTTTAGTACACAAGTCTTACGGTTGAGCTTTTGGACTTCATCTAAAAAAATATAATATTTTACTATAGAAAGGCACATAAGGCAAATGAAATTTTAAGAGTTAGCAAATTTTGATAGAAAAATTTCCTTAATATCTTATCTATATGATTTGAGAAGGCTTTGCCGCTAACAAAATTTCACATGAGAAGAATGTGATTTCTCTCGATTTAGGTAGTTAATTTACTTCACAACAAAGATTTAGTAGAAAGTAAATTTGCCCTATCAATCGCTACAAACTTAACAAATGATTCCATTCACTATGTGCGGGTAAAGTGGGAAACATTATTTAAGTACTAAATAAGTTTTCAATATATGGGATATGAGATTAGAAAAACAAAGAAAATGAGTTCAAGGTTAAATATAAATAACCCAACATCCTCATAAATCCTCTTCTCTCAAGAATAAATTCTCTTTAGGGTTGAGCAATGTCATCCTCTTGTGTAAGGCTCATCAGCGTTGAGCAATTCAAAAGCATCTTTGTAGACAAGAGGTAATTTTGATGACCAAATCCAAGACAAGGCATTGAAAACTTTAGAAAAGTTGTGATTGTTCCCTATAGTACATGCAAGCAAATCCCAAGCAAATTGAATTAGCCATATAAAAGTTCTTTATCTCAAAGAAAACAAGCATATTTTAGATTCAAAATTAGAATAATAATAATAATAATAATATTGTATCTACAAATGCATTCATCATGGAAGTTTCAAAGTCATCTCATATTAGGGTTCACTAGAAAACGTTAACAAATATTTGGGTTGTAAATTTAGACAACAATATTCATCCTTGAAGAAGTTAAGAAGGTAAGGAAAGTAGAGAGAGCGTCATATTTCTAAGGCATCTACAGTTCAACTAAAGTTGTCATAAGTTAAATAAAAGGTGGGTACACAAAAGTTTTCTTTCGTTAGATTATAAGAGTTCAGACTAAACTTCTCATTTGGACTCTAAGGGAGCCTGAAAACTTTGAATCTCATATGGAAATATATCCAAACTTCTTTACAATATAGAGAGCAAGGCAACTAGCATAGAAATAAGTTATATTAAAATCCATGGATGACCAAAGCTCAATGGAATGGAAAATTATAGAGTTTGTTACATATAGTCAAGTGGAAATTACAACTATCTAAAAACTTTGAAAAAAGACCTTGACAATACATTCCTGCAGCTCTTGGACCATCTACCCAATATTTTTATGCTATTTGGAAATTACATTACTAAATCTGAATTTCACATTCAATGAATGCTTGCACAAGGGTCACAGCACCACAGTGATTGAAGGATTTTGAAACCCTATAGAATGTTTGCCAGCCACCAAAACTCATCAAGAAATTTTTAGTATCTTATCTTTACAAAAACTAACAAGTAATGGGGACATGCATTGGAAGCCTCTTCAACATGGTAGATCATTCTTCTCAATTCAATAACGTCACCCCAAGTGGATAGCCTAACTATAGGAAACATACAGGCCCATACGAAGAACATATGCACGCAAATCCATAATACAATTACATAATATGTTGGAAAGGGGCACTCACATGGATTAGCATTCCAACATGGCAAGCAAAGGAAATTCCCTTTCATAAAGTGGGTAGGTACCCTACGAGTGAAGGTTATCATGTTCCTTCCATATCAAATGGTCATTTATTGCTTTATTTGTATAGCGAAGAGAAGGGACTTTCATGTATGTTTTTAGAAAATGGAAGGTTGAGTACATTATTACTTTCTACACACTGAAACGAGTCTTGTTGAGACAATCTGGGCAACTTCCTTTGCTGTTCAACTTCATCAACTTTGGATACCATAGGAATGGACTTGTTCACTATTATAACAATATTCCATCTTTTTTTACCAATGTTCCATTGAGTTTTTGAGACAGGGAAATGCGGGAGCGGGGATAAACACAAGGGGGTCATATATAAGCAACCCCAAAATTTAGTGAAATTTCCGGGAAATGGGGGGACATCAAAGTCATAAAAAATATAAAATTATTAAAAATTTATTATATAAAAAATAAAAAATAAAATCCCAACAATGTAAAATTGACATTTCTGCAATCATCAATGTAAACCTGTAAATGTAAAAGTAAATTACTAAATTGAATCCATCATTTGACATTATTCAATGTTCCATATAAATTCTTTATGCGGCAATGGGTAGGTGTATCAAGATTAATAGCCCACTCTGTGTTCATTTAGCACTTTACATGAACAACATTGTCTAGCCATAGCAAGTAAAGACACAATACAAATAATGAAAGTAAGTGTCTTCATGGGAGGAAATCCTATTGACTTCTATAGCAATTTTATAAGAGAACTTGTACCATCAACCAATCCAAGAAATGAAAGATAGGAAGGTTGAGCTGCATTCATATAAAATTAAAGCTTGAGTTAATAGTAAAAAAAATGGTAAGTTCAGAAAATTCCATTTAACTATGATACATGACCAATTGGTCCAAGCTAAGAATTTCTGAGATTTAATGGAAGATTCCTTAGAGATACTTGATGCATATCCTAAGGGATTTTTTGTTGCTCCCTTCTCAACAAACTCTACACATATTAAAACCATGTATCAAGTCCAGGAAGCTACCTCATCAGAAATTGCATATAAGGTTGAAGAACCATCAAAGACTAACTTATGGAAGTTATTTGTTCACTAAGTCATTAATAAACACTGGTATTAAATTGTGTGCAAACATTTACCAATACTATACAATCCATAAATGCCAAATCTTAGAGAAAATATATCAATGGCATTCTAAAATGTCCAATAAAAAATTAGATTGCGTTATATCATTCTAACTAATTCATTTTCCTCTCTGCTAAAATCCTCATAAGCTTCAACATGGAAACTCCATGGAGTAACAATATCTAACTCAAATAATGTCTTGAACACACAAAATAATAAATCTATGATGAATTACAACAACAATGAATTATGGAAAAGACTACATGAATAAATGCATTATAAATATTTTGAATTTTCCCAAATCTATTGGGAAACGATATGTATAAATGATAATATACAAAAATGCAATTATGATATCTTGCATTTTTCTAGTTGCTTTCTCACTTCATTTAAGTAAAACTTACGTATAAATGACAAAACAAACTATTCAATTCCTATACATATATTGATATCAGTATTTATCAATGTTCAGTGGGCTCAATAGTAGGGCACTCCTTAAGCTGGCACAATCAATGGAGTCATTCATGTTAAGATATTTTTTACTTTTCACTTCTATTGGTCAGTGAATGGATCAATCAACACATGATATTAGTCACACCTCCATTATAAACATTATAAACATCTTGAGTGCACAATCAATAAATAATGATCACTATCTGTCAGTAACAGTGAGCAATGGCACACTTCCAAAATGTTGTAAACAAGCTGCTCCTTAAGTTACACGAGCACTGGATTTGAACGGGGCATGCAGGAACACAAGGTCTACTCCTTTTAGGCTCAAATAATTCTATAACTAAAATGGCAGATGCATATTTCCCTGCTACTTGGACATCAAGCACTAGGTGTTTTGGATGTGGGAAACCCTACAAAGGCCAGAAGAAAAATTCATGTTCTGTTTGCTCTGTTTTGTATGATCTCTCCCTTTTAAATGGAGGTAATGGAAATGAAGATTAGTCTAACAATTCACCCTTAATAACAAGCATAATCTTTTTCTTTTTTGACAAGCTTGTCCGAATATATACATAAGATTCTGTGTAAAACTTGATCCAAGGGTGGCTTGTAGCAATAGATGAAAATATTGTTAGAATGAGTTGTATATTTCTAATTTCTTTTAAGAGAAAATAACAATAGCACATATATGCAGAATGTCAAATGCCCAGCAATTCAACAATTTTACTCATTGTAAGTGAGCGACAGTCATCAATGGCATGCTTTCAAAATGTTGTACACAAACCGTGTCTTAAGTGAGTCGTGTTAGCTCCCACAATGGTCGCCGATGATTCGGTCACCATCTGCCGCCATTTCATTATAGAAACCAACTACTGTTGATTAAATTCTTGTTGGGAGCTCTTGGAGTGGTCCATTACTCCTTCTACAGTTCTCTACCATGTTTTGTGGAACACTTGACACATAGCCAACATAAGCTTGATGGAAGCTTGGCTATAAATATTTTTGTTTGGTCCCCAAGCTCACTAACTCAATCCCCTTCAGCCTTACACCATCAAGTTAGAGTGAGCAGAGCTTGCAAGTGCCATGCGGGTGAAAGAAAAAGTCTGCAGAGGGTGAATGGCCTCGTGTCTTTGAGTAGTTAGATCCGTTGTATTTTTGCACTCTCCGTTTCGGTAAGGTTCCTCTCTGCATGTACTCTCGACGATGGAGGGCCTGTAACCCTTCCAATGTTCACCATTGTTGGCTATTCTCAGTTGTCGAGATGATACATCGGCTCTCCACTTGTCCAAGGAGTTTTCGACACCAGGAGACCATCCCTCAGTTAGCCGACCTTCCTCCTTCTCATGCAGGCTCAAACCATTAGTTTTTTGCTTCAAGACTACTGGTTTTAATAGAGCCAAGCGAGTAGAGAGAAGAAAATTGTATACGGTTCAAAGCTCTGAAAGGCAGTTGTTGGAGCTTTTTCAAAGGCAGTTGATGTTGGAGGTCCGAGCAACTTTATTTCGGCGATTCCATTATCATGTACAACAGAAAATTGGGGTAACTATAGGAAATCTTGCTTTTATCTGATATTAGAGTGTGAGCAAGCATCAATGGCCGGAGGTATGATTTATTGGGTATTAAAGTTTTTTTAAGTTTTCGGTTCTTTTAAGTGTTTTTCCCGCATTACAGAGTCGTTATTTAAGCAAACATTTGGTATCAGAGCATTTTTATCTCTGCATTGGCGTTTATAGACATGCTCTATTTGGTTAAATGTCATATTTTGAGAATTTTCTGAATTAAGGCATTTATTTGAAATTTTTGCTCAATTTGAATGCTTATAATATTTATTTGGTTTAATTATATGCAATTTGCATAGTTTTTGTGCAAATTTATTAATTATGCCCATATTTAATTTGCATGAATTGATTATTTCTGCTTTAATTAATACATGCTATTTTGGATGAGTATACGAGACCCATTGTTGAATGTTACGCATGAATATTATAGTTTTATTTATGCAATTTATAATCATTCTCATATCAATTTAATTTTTATGCATAAAAGAAATAATGTCTAATGATCCATATAATTTTTAATTGATTAGAGAATAGCCATAGCATCTCTAATTAAATAATATTATATATTATGACTGATTAGGATCACATAAAGAATATTTAGGCATTAATTAACCCACATGAATTATGAATTAATAGTTTTATCATAAAGTTCAAATCTAAGATAGAATTTATATCAAATTATAATCATAATATACCCTTTATAATTATGAATTAAGTGAATAATTTGATAAATTCTATCATAAAGAATAATTGAATTTGCTTGAAATGGAAATTTAGCCCACAGGCAATTTTATGTCATTAGATTCAATTTTAAGCATGATTTACATTGGTAAAGCATTATTTTTAGGCCTCAATTTTTAACATAAGCATGCGATATTTAATTTTATGCAGTTGTACAACCTGCAAATTTCTCTGAAATTCATTGTGATATCCCTGAACTTAAGGGAGATAGCTATAAGGTTTGGAAGGAGAAGGTTCTCCTTCATTTGGGGTGGATGGACATAGACTATGCTATTAGGAAATATGAACCACCGACACTCACTAATACTAGCACTACAACGGACATCATGCTTTATGAACGATGGGAATGATCTAATCCCTAAGCATGATGTTCATTAAGACTAAAATTTCAGCTGGTATTCGTGGTTCCATTGATTAGCATGAAAAGGTCTGAGACATGCTGAAAGCCGTTGATGGTCAATTCGTCATTTCAGACAAGGCATTAGCAAGCACCCTAATCATGAAGTTCTCATCCCTAAGGCTCACTAGTGTGAAAGGTGTACGCGAGTACATCAAGCAATTGAGGGACACTATGGCTCAATTGAAGAAACTCGAGGTTGAAATGTCAGAGTCTTTCCTGGTGCACTACATCCTGAACATCCTTCCGCACCAATATGGACCCTTCAAAATCTCATACAACACACATAAGGATAAATGGTCAATTAATGAACTCATGACCATGTGTGTTCAAGAGGAAGG